>BEXV01001190.1:26315-38130 GCA_003118195.1 Hemicentrotus pulcherrimus
TAAAAGGTACTATGTCCCTTTTGCAGCCAACCTCAAATGCTGTAGAACTTTGCAGGAATTATGAATATGTCATGTATGTCCTATCTGTGAAATTTAAACGTTAGCAATGTCCTCATATTCAAATTATGCAAGGAAACCCGTTTACTTGCTAGACTTCACTGCCAGACACTATTGAGTGAGTGACTGGCCTTTTTTCTTCTTTGGTAATAACATTCATGAAAAGAGTTGTAAAGGGTACATGAGCATTATTGTCTACATCAATAACCCACTTCTTGTAATGGCCAAGATTAAACTAATTGAACCTTTGAGCAGCATAAAACGTATGACCATTCGGTACAATTCTCTGAAAATCAAGACTATTACTTTTGGGCTCTATAGCCCTAAAGTCGATTTGACCTCTACTTGTCGTTATTTTCCCACTTGAAGAAATTTTCAAGCCCCAGCTTTTTTAGCGAAGTTCTAAATTGGCATTATCTTTCAAATGCAGTTGGAATTTAACTTTTTCATTATGTTTGGCCAGCAAATGGGTCATAATACCTTTAAAACACGGTGTAAGGTAATAACAACAAAAATGTATAGTATTAAGAGCAAGACGATCAAAATAATCTACTTTTTTTCTCCTTCTTCTTCATATTTCTAACTAACGTGTCAAATACTTAATACAATTTCTAATACAAAGCACCTGAAAAGCCAAAAGCTTTTGCTATCGTTGACATGAAATGGTAGTGTACAATTTTTGTTGCCTGATAACGATTTTAGAAAAGAAAAACAAATAAAAGGTGACACTATGTGATTTAAAATAATGCGAACGTGAATCTCTAGGATCTGTTATCTGTATATTAACATCAATTTTAGGTTCAGCTAACTGTGACTACAAGACAAAAATAATCCATCACATTTTGTAGACACAAATTATAGCCTAGGCCTATATACGATTTTCTTCTGCAAAAAATAAGTTTAAATAAAGAGTGAACTGAAGTGTCTTGAGTGAAATTTGTGTCTCAGTTGTTTGTAGCTCTGAATGGCTTAATTCGGTTATCCTTTTGGAATCTATGAAGTCTTACAAAACCATGATGCCTAATTAGCAAAGCATGTTGACTACAAATAACGGCTTATTTTTGTTTTTAACAAACACGAAAGCAATAACATTAATGACATTGTAAGAATATGCGTCATGCGTTAGGCTTCTAATAGCAGTAAGTAATTGAAATGAAAAACTCATTAGCATACTGAAAATTATGTCGACGTGATTTAGCTACTTATTTTTCATTTTATTAATCGTGGTTTTGCTCGACGCAGTTTTAAGTAACCTTTGGGTAATGAGTTAGCCTTGTGACTCAAACGATCGGGGTATTACAATCTCACGATTGAACATAATTATGCAACGATTGCGAAATATGAAAGTTAGGCCTACAAAACTCTATCATCGAAACATATTAGACAAATCGTAAGCTTACATTTTATCTTACAGGATGAAACCTCTGCGATATTTTTCTTCTATATTCAATGTGTATTGTGTTTCATAATATTTTCTAGTACATAATTATTGCCCTGTTTATGCATAAGTTATTTGAAACGTATGCTTCTGCTAAACGAAATATCAATTGTCAGTCTTAACTGTTCAAAACAGAAGTATTATTCAGCATAGACGTATATAGGCATTTAGGGATAACGTTTAATTGCACAACATGATAATAGTGATATACAGTTGACAGCTTGACATGTATACATGTGTATAAATTTTATTCAGAACGATGTCATTTTGAAAGGGAAATATAGCGAAAATGACCGAAAATCACGGTGTCATATTTCGTGGAATCCAAATTAAATGATGGGGGAACGAATTTCAAGTTATGCCTGACAACTATATGTATCTTTTTTGAAGGAAGGAGGGGGTGAACGAAATGTAAATGGAGTGTCACAGAATGTAATCATGATACATTTTCATATTAGATCATTTGATATATCCGGTAGCCATTTTCAGCAACACATTTCCACACGTAGCTGGCGCTCTTACTTTTTAACGCCTTCAAGACATCCATCTGTCCAACACTGCATCGAGAAACTGTTATTCAATTGTGTTTCTAAGGCCGTTTAATTGGCGCAGCATTGTATTTCGTTATTTGCTTAACCAATTGCCTTCTTGAACCAGATGGTTACTGTAATAAGCCTTAAGGAATAAGATAATCCGGAAGTCAACAGGTTGATTTGTTTTATAGACATGAGACGATGCGAATGCAAGACCTTATATTAATATTTCAAATATATAACTCTAAAGTAAACAAAAGTGTTGTAGAACAAAAAAAAAAGAAAAATAATTTTAAAATGGTATATATATTTTGCTGTTCTGTGTATATTAAAGCCTGTTATCAATGACTACATGAATTCACTTTTCAAAGGAGAGTGAGTTAGAAACTATGTTATGACCTTAATTTCTTTCCTTCGCTTTGTTTGCTTATGTCTCACTACCACAAACAACTTTGTTCAAAGTGCAAAAGTACCAGCAAGTTAGATAAACGCTGAATATATCGTCTCGTTTGCTTTCTGCACTTCACACAAAGTAAATGATTGACATAGAGTCTTAACGGGTATTCCTTTTGAAAATGGTAAATCTGGCTTAGCTAGTTAGATGCACAGAGGCACGCGCCTGCCAACCCCCAACACCACCCCCACCNAATGGGTATGCCTACCTTGTTTCAAACCTATGCACCTTTAATGATCCATTTCTCTCTCTCTCTCTCTCTCTCTCTCTCTCTCTCTCTCTTGTCTCTCTCTCTCTCTTGTCTCCCTTTCCATTTTCTCTCTTTCTCTCGCTCCCGCCCCCTCTCTTTATACTGTCCTTCTTTCTTTTGTTTTAAGATATTTTTTAAAATAATTTTCTCAGACCTACTAAGCTCCACCCTAAAAAATGCTCCAGATCTCATTCCCTTTATGACATCATCTGTCAATCATTAGTGAGCCAACAATAAACAGTGGTATTTAACTTCCCACGGTTCAGCACATGCTCTCAAACGAAATGCATGCTCTCAAACGATACCTAAATGTTCTGGTGATTCTACAGCAACTCATTTATTGGTATTAAATGGTTTATTGTAAACAGATGGTAAGCTCTGGTGAAGCTACATACCACTGTCTCTTGTTGGCTCACTAATGATTAACAGAATGATGTCATTTAGGGAATGAGATCTGGAGCATTTTTTTTAGGCTGGAGCTATTTTGAAATCTATGAAATGTATTTAGATGTTTGAATAACAAAATATGAGTTGTATGCACTATGAAGCCCAGCACATCAACATGATATATTTGGATTTCACCCGACAGGTTGAAGTGGATCAAATCAAAATTGGTCTAGCGCCCTCTACATCGGTCCCACGGCAGGGGATACTCAACGATCATCGTGCATAATTATTATCGACAATAAATTGCTATTATTTTTGTCTAACATGTGTCAATTTAACATGATTCGATTTACATGTATCTTGGGTCAATTTTCCATCTTTTTCGTATACAATAGAGTTTCTTTTTAAAAAGAACAATGTGGTCTATGGCCATTTAAATCACGTTTTATTTATTTCTTGGGCTAAATAAGAAACTGGTCTTTTGCATTCTCGGGAAGTTCTTTTTACTCTGTGTAAAATGGTAAAAATTCATTTTTTCATTAAGTTCGAATAAGGACTAATAGAATTCTTGGTGGTCTAGAATCCTTTCAATCCGTTTGGTGACCGGAATCTTAAAGGTCTTGACCCGTCTTGAGAAAACTGTGTGTAANAGAATCCTAACCTATATATCCATCATGTATTGAGTTATGTCAATTCGTATTATTATTTTCATTTTTATTGCTCTAAGAATTAAATGTAATTGTTATCATTGTCAAATACTAATTTGTATTTAGTGCATTAAGAGACTAAACCATCAAGGCATACAGTTAATTGACTTATTTCTGTTTCAGTATTAATCATTTTTTGGAATTCACATACTCAAGTGGAATATAATCTATGTTGGATGTAATCGAATAAAGATCAATGAAAAATAAAATCTATACACAGAATTTGGCCAACTTGATTGGTTACACCATGGCGTCTTTTTTGTTTTGTTTTGTTTTTTGCTTGCCCAACAAAATAGTATTTTGCCAAACTCAAACCGGGGTCTGAAGAAATTAATGTATGCAGAAATTATATCTCGTCACTTCGTAGATACAATCTGCGCATGGGCAAATACAGGCTATTCGTATAAAAATGATAGAACCCATCGAGAAAAATACGGATACGCGGTCGTGAAAGTTATGTAATTAGTATTCATAATATGTATGCACCGACGCTATATCCTTTAAAACATATAAGTGGAAGTATTCTCCATAACACGGCAATCAAAAAGTATTCGTGAAGCACTCCCACGACTTTGGCAGTGATTATTCTAAAATGCAAGAAGTTGGACTCCACCCGGGATTGGACTACTCTGTTCGTAAAAGATCTGTGGAAATCGGGGTCATTTGATCCAGTACGAAGTGATCTATGTTGTTCGAAATCGGTAATTTGTAAACACGATTAAAAAAAACATTTGAAAAAAACTAAGCTTAGGCAATTTCAATAACCTTGTCCATCACCTATATATATATTTAAATGACCAGAACGGACCAGAGCGGGAAAATATATTTACAATGACGTTTTACCGTAGAACATTGAACATCACTATATGGTATGCGCAATAGGGTATTCTAATTACCCCGAGTTTATCTTTCCCGAATGTCTTTTCAATCGTGTCAGTGATAGGCCTACACGTGAGCAGTACATTTCAATATCTTACAGTTACCTTTTCAACGCTCAAATTGCCAAGATAATATACATACATTTGAATTTTTTTTAATTCGACTTTATAAATGAAAGTGTTCCTTTTTTATTTGTCAAGTGAATTCAGGAGTTTCGGAAATATCAGTGCTCAGAGCGCCATTGTCAATAAGTTATATAAATAATTGACTTTTTAATCTACATTGTAAATGAATTTGTTGTTACTCAGGGTCATTTTCACTTGAAAAGACAGTTGAGCTAGAAGGTTGCAAACAAATTTGGTTTTCTCAAAATGATTGCGCAACCACGATAAAAACCAAGCCATCATTTTCGTTGGATAAGGAACTTTATGATCATTGTTAAATGTCAAGTGCTGTTTCAACTTCCTGTCTATCATCCATCATGTTGTTGCTTGGACTCGGAGCAGGTAAATAGGTCCATAAATCGCTGTCCCTCTTGCCCCAGAAATATATAGGGTTCAGACACAAATTCAATATGTACGTGAACCAAGAAGTTAGTCTTTGCATGAACTTACCTTTCCACAATACTAAGTGTAAAGGCCTCTAGGGCCCCGTCTTACAAAGAGTTACGATCGACCCAAATCTATCGCAAGTCCTTCGATCAATAGCAAGTTTGCAGTCTCCTTCTGTATCTCTTATTTATACACATAGTAGCGATTGATATCAATCGCAAACATTAAAGGTAAAGACCAGTTATGGTCATGCGAACGCATTGTGAAAGAAACATTGTGGAATCGATCAGAAAAGGATGATCATCTAGCATCTAGCATCTGCAAGGTTCTGGAATCATCAAAATGATAAGAAATTTGGCCCATTCTTTGTAAAGTTACAAGCACTATACACAGAAAGATGTATATGGGACTACCCTGTATCTCTCACAGACCATGAGAGAAACAAATTTACCAAATGTATGAATTAGTAGGCGGTTTCCCAGCAAATTTTTTATTATCATGTATTAGTCAAAGCATACTCTTTCACATGATTGGTAATGGGAGCTTCAATTTCATTTTTTTGAAATTGGGGCGTTTCCAATACTGGTCTTTACCTTTAAAGTTGCGATTGGTATCAACTCTTTGTAAGACGGGGACCGGGTTCCAAAACGGTTTTTTTTTTTTTTTGCTATTTATTTGACTTACTCTCCGGTACACTTAGATATTTTTAAAATATAATTCTTCATTCATGCACGAGCAAAAGGGTTTCAGGTACTGTCTTGCGTAAATATATTTTTTTTTCTCGAAATACTTTATCAAGCCTTAGACATTATTTACCACTTTATAGGCCTACGGCTATGGGGGTACTCCATTGTTTCTGTTTTATTTTTTTCTTCATTTTTTAAATATAAAACACATGTCAATCTTGGTGATACGAAGACAGAGGCGGTCATCCCGCCGCGATATTTTCCATTAGGAAGTGCCCGAAATAAAGTGGCGTAGCCAAGGATTCTAATATACATATATATAATAAGGAAAGGGTGTAATTAGTCATTACCCTTTCCATCCTACTTTTTTAGGCAACCTTTGATAAGGCTCTATAACACTTAAAACCATGCCTCTAAATCTATGCATACTTATATCCTGACTTCATTGATTAGCCGAGCTTGTGCCTAGGAATGTCATTTTAAAAAAAAGAATCATTAAAAAAAAACATAATTATTGCGTAATGATCATGACCACCAGTACATTGCATCATCTAGAGAAAGAGAGAGAGAGAGAGAGAGAGAGAACAGAGAGAGAGAGAGAGAGAGAACAGAGAGATAGAGAGAGAGAGATAGAGAGCGGAGAGAGAGAGAGAGAGAGAGAGAGAGAGAGAGAGACGAGACGAGACAGACAGACAGACAGACAAAGAGACAGACGGAATCAGTATAGGGACACCCGTCTATACCTTACGCATACGATCCACCTTTGGTTATGTGCCGAGAAAGGAGGGCATAAAATGACCCGAATGTTCGCTTATATGAACATGACTGACAAAGAAAGCGGACAAAATATACAGTTCCTCAGATAGACAAAGGAACATCCCTTCACTGCTATTATGTAAGAAATATGTAGAACAAGTGTCACATGCATATTCACCTGTTCTACACATTTTTACATAATAGCAGTGAAGGGATGTTCCTTTGTCTACCTGAGGAACTGTATATTTTGTTTGCTTTCTTTGTCTGTCATGTTCATAGTGTATGTCACCTTCTATTATGTCACTGACATGTTATTCCATTGATTCCTAGATGCGGGGGGGGGGGGCTACAGTTAGTTTACAACTGAAATCATAGTTACTTAGACTGGTTTGCATTGATGTATTAAATGTACCACAGCGATGTCAATGTAAAATAATAGGTCTTTGATAGTGATGGCGATGACAACGACGATGATGATGCTGATGAGGATAACAATTATTATAATTAATAATGGTTAAAAAAAATATATATATATTAACTGTTTCTCATAATTACAGGCACTTTACTAGCTACGACCGCTCAAAACGCTTACACTGGAATCAAATAGAGTGCACATTCTCCACTCCCCGGGGAGCATTCAAGCTAGTCGCCTTCTCCGAGTGCGTATAACGAGTATCTATTTAGTACCCTGGTGGAGAGGAGCAATGTAGATTAAATACCTTGCTCAATGACAAGATCGCTGGATTTAACCATGGACCTAATAAGGTCCGTGATTTAACATAGACCGATCTGCATGATCAGAAATTTGATTTTGAAAACATCAAACATGAGTAGAGGTCACGAGGTGTCGTGGGTCTAGTCCATACGTCACCGGACGGTGGATCACATGGTTCGCGGTTCGAGTCCCGACGCGAGCTGATGTCCTTTGACAAGACATTAATCTTCATTTGCCACTCTCCATCCAGGCGATATGAGTGGGTAGCAGACAGGAAGAAATTCCTTGAATCCCAGGGTAGCTAGGCTAGTGTCGGGCTTAGAAACATTTCGTTCGTTCGTGTCTCCTTAGATCAAGATTAATGTAATCTTGATCTTGACGTGTATATAAATGTGGCAAATATTATGGTAGCCCAATAATATTGATACTTTATTTGCTTGCTTGTATCGCACAGGGAATAAAGCTTTGTCAACGGATGCATATTCCAATGCAGGGGCGGACGCAAGATTTTGTATTTAGGAAAACATCCTTTAGAAATCTCTGCAAAGCTCCCCCCCAAAAAAAAAAAAAATAAATAAATAAATAAATAAATAAATAAAAAAAATAAAAAATCATTATTTTGAAAGGAGGCACAAACACAGCGCATGAGACAGATTATGTTTGGTTTAACAATGTATGCATGTATGATTTGGTTTTAAGTGGACATGCGTCAGCTGTGCCCCCCCCCCCCCAACTCCCGTCCGCACGTGACCTATGAATATTTAGTGTAGTCTGCATTTGATTGTTCTAGCACCTGCACGTGCAGAAAGGTTCAGGAGCACGCGTTTGAGTCTATCGTGAAGCGAGGTTGAAATGAAGACTACCAAACGTGCTCGGAAATTTATGAGTTGAAAAATCTCAGATGCACCCAGGGGTGTCCTAACTATTTTTTTATATTCCCAGGGTATTTTTCACCGGATATGGAAAAAAAAGGGTATGAAATCATAGACTAGAAATGACGTGCGACATTGGCATTGATCGGGTTCCATTATGAAGGCCGAGGGCAAGTTAGATGGTTCACTGTCAATATTGGCAGTAAACATCTGCCGCCGCTGACCAATCGGGCTTTCCGGCTTAACCGCGCACCTCGGAGCTATGCGTCGCAGTCACTGATTGGTCACCAGCTCTTCGTCAGGTGGAAAAAAGGGGAAATCCCGTTTTATTGTTTCCTTTATTCGCTACCGGGGATCAATGGTCGGAGTTGTATTCTAAGCAAACAAGCTAATCAGCTCGACACAGACGTCTTTATCAGTACTCTGGGATGTTATTGCCATATTTATGTAAGTGCATGTTATGTACAGACTAAATTTGATAGAAAATGTATGCATAAAGTTGATTCCGCTAAGCCCATAATAAGATTGAAAAATTCATACAAATATCGCAAAAAAGGTGGCGTGATAAGATACGTAACACCCTACATCAATCATAATTTCTTTTATTAGAAGTTTACGTTAAGTGCTGGGTAGAGGTTCTTTTTATATCTTAATTGGAAAGTGCCCCTTTTTAACCATTATTACGATTTCATGCAAGGAAACTTGAAACACAAATTACTGATAAATTCAATTCATAGATATGTCTTTCCAGAAAATAAAAACTGGTGGCGAACTGTATTAAATTCGACTTTTAAGCACGGTAAAATCGCTTTGTAGAATTCACGCTACATATTTCTTTTGCAACGTCGGGTAAGTTCAGGGCAAGCTTTCTGGACGTTGAGAGCAACTTTTGTAAAACATATTCGTTATCCCAACTTATATGATATATTTGTTAACCTAGGCCTACTGTAAAATTTAAAGCAATCGAGAGAGAAAGAGAGAGAGAGAGAGAGAGAGATAGAGAGAGAAAGGGAGGGAGAGAGAGAGAGAGAGAGAGAAAGGTTAACCGGTATACGAGAGGTAGATATTGTGTGTCAGTTTGCCGTGTGTTATAATGAGCTAGGTCAGGGGCGTAGCCTAAGGGTATTATCTTGCCGGGGGGGGGGGGGCAGACGTCTCTTGAAATAATATCTACTTTGTATTTTTGTTTTAAATATAAAAAAGAATTATTACAGTGACAACTACTGCTGCATTCATTGTGTAGCCAGTTAAGCTATTCGGGGTATGTATGGGTCGGGCCACATGCCCTCAACCTACATCGAGCAGCATAAGAGAAATCAATAATTGAGAAAGGAGGTTGGGGGGGGGCGGTGGTGGAGGTGAAGAGGAAAAAGAAAACGCCAAATCTGCACCCTACCACAATCAATGCCACTGTTATTCACCCTCCATTTTCTCTCGATATGTTTATGGAAGCCCTAAAGCCAATCTTTCATGCAATAGTTTGTTGTTGTTGTTTTTAAATTATATTAATTTTCAAAGTATATAATTTAAGGCACATACAAAACTAAATTGTAATCATTATCCGCTGTACAAAAATTAAGTTTGTCATTATTATCATTTCAGCAAGACCAGTGCTGCATGTATCTATTTCCCCCTCTCAATGTCTTTACCTCTCGATGTGCGTCTGTAACCCCCTCCCGCTTAACGAAAAAAAAAATATAATGATGTACGCATGCCTATAAATTTGTCATTAATTTCCTGTCCATACTCTCAAAGAAATAGGATTTAGGTACATCAATTTGATTCATCAGTTGAGCCCACACCCACATGTTAGAGAATATCATATCTTTGTTCCAAACATTACACATTAGTTAAGCTTCATTAACATGTCATGCAACCATTTAAAAAATAAGTAAAGGGGATAAAGCTCAAGCTACCGTATCTGACAATCAATAATATGTTAAGTTATTCCGCGTAACTCAAAAGTTATAGATGATAAACGACATATTATTGGATGACAACAAGTTCAAAGGTCGTAACCGTTGAACTCGTAGACCTCTAAATCGCTCATTCCCATTATACACATGATGATCATCTCTCGTCATCGTCAAAAGAAAGTAAAAGGGAATATCAGAGTCGTTTCACTGATGAACCGGTGACCAACGAATCCTTCTGAAGTCGAGGACTGAAACACGTCAGCATGGATATGACGTTATCCTTAAAATCTTCTTCAGATCACACATCGTTAGCATATCCAAATGAATCCAATAATCGAGCATTACGATCTTGAGTGGCTAGGTATTCCTCCGTGAATGTGTCCTCCAGGATGTAAGCACGGACGACATCTTTTCTTCAGGATAGATGCTCCATGTCGAACCACAACTCTGCTCACTGTCAATGCTCAGGCAAATTTATTGTTTCATTTTACATACATGATCATTCCTTTGACTCATGTTCTTCGGGGAGATCCGCATCAGAACGCATCAGATCAACAATCATCTTTTATCAAACTTTCTCCCTTTGGTAACATCCATGGTTTCCCTTATTCGCTTTCATTTCGAGCTCTCTAGACGAAATTGCCAAAGTCCTCTGATCAAACTAGCGTGCGAGCATGAAAGATGCTTGATTACCATACCCGTGATTACGTCATCTATTATGTTAATTCATGAGAAAACCGGTTGGGTAAAATATAAAAACCCTCTACGGGCAATACCAATTTATTAACACTTTTATTAAGTAAAAGTGATCAAAAGCTTTGGTTAAAAAAAAAAAATACATGAGCCATATATCAAAGTAAATTAGTGCATGGTTTATAGTAGATTGATATTCTTTCGTAATAAGTCTCAATGTTGTAATTTGGAGGTTAAGCTTACAACCATTGTTTACCCGAGTTTGGGCATTTATAACAAGTTATTCATATGCTATTTGTATATTTATTCATTTATTTATTTCTCATGTTTCTGTTTAAAAAGCAGGGTATTCCCATTTATAGCAGCACAAGAAAGCCCTGCTTTAAATAAAATAATAACACATAGACAATAAGACATCGACAAATAAACGGTAATAATGGCAACAACTTTAAAAGAAACAAAAACACAGACACAAGATATGTGATTTATACATAACAAAACAAAAGAAAAAAGCTTAAAGGAGTCAAATAGTAAAATGGTTATAAGTTAAACCGAAAGATTGATTGAAAATGACTGAGACAGGTTCTTAAAAATTTGCATGAAAGGGAATTTTGAATGTACATTGATAGTGAGTCGTATAGTGTAATTGTATATTATGAGAAAGAGCGCTTTTTATTTTCTGTTTTAGGTTTAGGTATCGGTGTATTCGGTTAGAAAGAACATTATCTCTTGCATCAATCTTGACCGAGACTATTATTCTGCTTGTGTACTTGGTCTTGATGCATTGAATTCATTTCATTCCCAGAAATATTGTAGAGCAAAGATAATTGTGTATCTGACCTTATTCTATTCAAAACAAACTAAAGCACGACAATTCTTCTGCAATAAGAACACTGCCGACGTTGATATGTGTATACATAT
>BEXV01001190.1:50349-63007 GCA_003118195.1 Hemicentrotus pulcherrimus
AAGGGAAGGGGCACGTTAACACACAACGCATGCTTCAGTCATCTGCCTAGGTGGGAGTCGAACCCGGGATCTTTGGTTCGACAGGCAGACGCTTTACCGACTGAGCCAAGTCGCCTCCTTACGATTCTGGTTGCTTACTTACAAGCATATACTTTCTTAGCAATCAGGTAAAACAAAACAAAACAAACACTTGCCTCTGTGACAAACTTCGACATTTAATATATTTTAATGATGTAAATTGCCATGATGTCGTCGTTTCGTACTATTTTGTTATTCAATCTTTTCTAAACTTTTTCGCCAAACAAGCTTAAAGGGATAGTTGAGTTGTGTTGCAGAGGGCGCTACACAAAATAATTTGTTTGTGAGATAATGAAAAACTGAGTGTCAAATTGGAAAGAAGATAATTCAAATCACAAATTCATCTTTGTTTGATCAAAATCGGATCAGAAACGGCTGAAATATACATAAATATAACGATTTCTAATACTTATGTACCAACACAAATATTCGATAAATTGAAAAAGCCGATGAAAGAACGAAATATCGGCTTTTACGTCGTTTTTCAGCCAATGCCGATGTTGACTTTTATGTTGGCTGTTATGTGTTGGTTATATAACACTCAACATACCGGCCCATGTATTGTTATTTTTAATTAATTAATCAATTAACAGTCATCGTATTTTTTTGATAGTGGAGCTGGGTTGGTATAATGGTATATTGGCTAAATTTCACACATTTTGGGGTCTCAATTACCTTCATAGCAATTATTGGTCCTAAAAGGGCACTATAAATGTCATAGATAAGAATAAGAGCAATAACCATGCACTTTGAAGGCATTTGTGGTCTAAAAACAGAACTCATCTATCCCTTTAAACTTTCTATACACGTTTTTACTGTTTCGTTTTGGTCATAAAATGGATGAATTCAATTTTCAATCCTAAAAATAAAATTAAATAAAGGGAGTCTTGCAAATCTGACATGCGTCACGTTCTTTTTTAGGGATTCATAAATCATTAATTTTTACATCTAAAGATTTTATCTAAAAACCAACATTCAGAAGGAAAAAGAAGCAAGTCTAATGATCAGGAATGAGAAAGAATCATAAATAACTGATTTATGGAAGGATGCATTTTTAATGTAGAAAATGTTGCATCTGTTTATAGAGTGCGCTTGGAAAGGCATCCGCAATTTACTTTATCATTTGAGCAGTGAATACTACAGGTCTGAATATTGAAGCAAGTTATGTAAAAAAAAATATTTAAAAAAATGTGATATTATATAAAGGCAAGATGCATGTCGATATACACGCATTTTTATTTTCCCATGGCATGTTGTATTATTTTTTTTTTTAATTAATCAATTCATTGATTACTTCATCAAATGCGATAGTTATTTATTATTTGATATTTTCTTATTGATCTTGGCCTGCGTGTATTTATTTGAGAGAAAAAAAATGAGTAAATCTCACTGGATGTCTTAAGGGGCACAAAGGGCCCTAGCCCCCACACTCTTTGAAACTAAATAGCATACCTCAAGTATACAACACAAAATGTTGCCCCTCAACTCTGTCATTTGGGGGGATTGTGAATACCCTCCCTAACTTTTACAAAATCCTGAATCTGCCCCTACAAAAGCTGTACTCTTATGATGAACAAATCTAAATGTATTGAATACTGTCAATACCAATGCCAATGCTTCGACTTCGATAATTAATGTGGATGGTCATTTTGATAGACTGAAACTTATCTACTCAATTTGATGAAGTTAGCCGCTATACGTACTATTATTAAACGTCAAACAGAGAGGTGTTTCACAAAGAATATAAGATCTACTTAAGTTGGACTTGAACTATGGCAGGCTATTCATGCCCCTGGTTGCTCACACTATTGGTCTTCCACGGGACGTCATAAATTTACAGAATCCACATTTGTTGATACTTTATTAATGAAGGAAAAACGTTATCTATAAAAGATCATAATTTCTAAGGTTTTTTTCTTTAATTTTACATCTGGTTCAAGACTTTTTAAGGGCATATTCGCCAGCCATAGTTCAAATCCAACTTAAGTTGATCTTGGTCTTTGTGAAACATCCCCCAGGCCGGGTAACATTTCTTAACTGGAGGGTATCTACATGTATAATGTCCAACCAACTTTTCAATACTTTGGGTGATGTTTTGCCCGACATCCTCAATACTTATCCTTATATTCATGTTGGCCGTTTAATTTACCCATCATTTTCACTTTCTATTCCAATGGACCCTACACGATTCAGTCCAAATTCCACGGATTTAAATTAAGAAACCACATTTTAGGGTAATTTTGTTGTAACATTATCTAAATTAGTTCCAGTGTTCTATTTTAACTCCCTCCACAGAGTTGTCAGGTTTAGGAAACATTATGTCAATTTTTCAAACAACAAATTATATAAAGACTAGAGGAAGAACGTGGCGGCCTTACATTCTTTGAGGTCATTTTTTTTTGCTAGAGTTCTTTGTATTAGTACATTAACCTCAGAAAGTACATTGTCTTTCACTTTTCTGCTCGGAAGACTATACCGCAATATGATGGCGAATCGTCGTTAGGTCTGACATATAGAACGAGGTTATACATTTTCCATGAACTTCTCTCCGTGGTTTCATTTTGTTTAAATAAAAAGATAATGATCAGCTAAAACTGCTATATTCTCTGTTTCAAAATTGATTGATCTAAATTCGATTTAACGGCTGGAGTAATCATGGGACGAGATAATTGTACAATGATCTCGATCTCGATTCGTTCAGAGCGACCGTTCTCCTTGATTAATACTGATTTTAAATCAAATCTTGTGTATTGCAATTTTTCGTCGAGTAGATGCTGATATGTTACTCTACTTTTTAAATTTTATCATCACAACATTTCAATCTTTTTCAAATAATGCAAATACATAATACAGGGGGGGATAGTTTCCGCAATCAAAATGTGAATATAAGAATACAATTATGCTTTTTAAAATGTCACTGTGTTGTTTCACAGAAATCGTGAAGATATTAATAGAGAAAAGGGCAGTGACAAACAATGTAATTTGTTTCATTATTTATTTCATTTGGTACTCAAAAACGTATTTATAATAATTATTGATATCCAAAGTACAGGTTTATGAACTAAATGGCAAAAACAAACTTTCGAAATGTCGCCCCGTTTTACCATGATTTGTATTTCAATTCGATAAAGGAGAGAAGAAAGGTTTGTCTTTCTAAATATAAAATCTGTTACACAAAAGAAAGAAAATATAAATGCAATTCTGGTTATCTTTGGTACCTCCGAACAGTCCTTGGAAAGATGGTTACCGCAACCCTTTAAGTTTTAAACTCAGATAATTTAGATATCAAACTCCCTATCAATAAAGCGATTCCACTCATGTTCAAGTGGGTAAATTTAGCCAAACTTATAAACTGGAAGTGTAAATATACGATTTAATGTCACAAAAATGTATAATTAATGACATAAAAGAAAAGGTTTACCCTGACATCAAGTTGGTTTAAAAGGAAGCAGAAAATGAGAGAAACAGTTAAGTGACGGTTTTTTAAAGCAAAAAAAAAAAAAATAAAAAAAATAAAAAAATAAAGAAGTTATGAATATTTTAAGGTGCCATAAATCAAACACAACTTGGCAACTATGTAAAGTGTTTTGTGAGGTCCTCTCTCATTTGCCCTGTAATAAATTCAATTTTTATTCTTTCCCTCAAGAAAATGTTCATTCACAAATTCACCCTAACTGTAGTTATTGCTCGTTTTTGTACATCTCTGTATGAAACAAATCTATTCCATTGTCAATAATTATAAGAATAGGACATTTTGTGAAGTATTCTTTACAGAGCAAATTGGAGAGGGGCTCGCAAGTTTGCCAATTTGTTTTTCACTGATGACAACTTCAAACATGCCTAACTTTCCAACTTTTTCGGATATATCGCTCAAAATATCACTAAATTGTTTCTCTCATTTGTTTCTGCTTTTTATTAAAACCAATTCAGTATCAGGATGGACTTCTCTTTTAACATCCAAAACAGTTCTAGAGTCAAATTGTCTTAAGAACCAAACAAATGGATTACTTTGAGACTTTTATGCATTATTACTCAAACCTTTTACTATCACAATGCTCGAAAAAGATACCTGGACCTTTATAAAAAAATTTAAAAAAACCTACGGTCACATATATTTGAACAGAGGTGTGTTTAGGGTCGGGGGAGGGATGGACTGATTAAAAACCGAAAATCAACAAAAAGTAGACCTACAGGTGTACAATTTCTTTAAAATACATGTTTTTCAAAGAACCCATATTTATGCATGTATGTCTATGAGTTACTACACAATGTTACTCTAAATTGGCTTTTATTTCCTTTACTTCGCTTCTCGCTTTTTTCTACTTGTGCCCTCCATACAGATTTTATTTTCTTTGTAGGATAATATTTCTTCAAATATTTCCTTTTAAAACTTTTTGTTTCTCCATGATTGTGAGACATAAATAAACGTGGTCAATAATGGCTGGTGAATTTATTCAAGCTTTGAGAATAACTACTTTAGACGAAAAAAGAAATTAGGAAGCAGCCGTAATTAGCATAATCTCTGTTTTGTCGCTCAGCTTTAATTTGCCAAATCATCTTCAACGTTGCCTTGAAATCCAAGATGGCGGCCTCTGAAGGCGCATTGCTTAAATACGTGCTTGCTTTCCCTTGACTATGGCGATCACTGCTCTCCATTTACATCTGTATCTGGGCCCCGGTCCTATGATACGTTGCGTTTACAGTCTCCCATCTCGTATGTACATAGTTGAGATTGATCTCATTGATATAAATTGCAAAAGAGTTGTGATTAGTTAGTTGCAAATGTTTTTTATGACGGGGCCCTGGCATCTGTATTTTACAGTCTCCCATCTTGTATGTACATAGTTGAGATTGATATCATCGATATCAATCGCAAAAGGGTTGTGATTAGTTGCAAATGTTGATAAGAAGGGGGCCTGGCATCTGTATACATTATGGCACTGTTTCACTAGTCGGCCTATTGAAAGGATTCCTGAATTTGATACTTCTGTCTTGCCCTGCTTCCCTTTCCCCTTATTTACCAGTCTTTTCGTTATATATAATTGCTTTCTCTTACTGACTGCTAAGAAAGCATATGTATGCTTGTAAGTAAGCAACCAGGGGACCGACGGTTTTAAGTCTCTCCGAGGGACTTGGTAATGAGGATTAAAGCCTTACCGGGTCGACTTGTTCTCGAACCCGGGACCGATTACGAGACCACTGCATTACCACTGATCCATTACGTATTCTTATATTCGATATTTGTACTGTTTTATATACCCGTAGGTTGTTTCAATTGAATGAATATGACTTTTACAACGAACAAAGTTACACCTCCGCCACCGTAATGCGTTATTAAGGCGAATGGCTAGCACATTATTCCACAGTAACAAAATGATATGGTAAACTGGTTGAAGCAGGTGATGAGGATAGCAAAACTGTATAGGCTTTGATCGCTGCACTACAGGCGAGGCGAAGGTCCAGATCGCCCCAGGACAGTTAAAATATTTCACGTGCATTACTGTGAAAACATATTTTGAATTTGAACAGTTCAAGTTGTTAATTTGGTAGTGTCATTAAGGGTATAAAATAGCAATCGGAGATATGAAATACTTGTGTAAGTTTATACCCTCCCCCCCAAATAGATAAAACTGAACCTTATAAAAACTTATAAAGTTCTTTACACTTGTTGTTTGGATTGAATTTCGGGATACCATATTATGCGCATTTACTTAGTGTGAATCACTAGAATTGCATCATGCACAAATGTTTATGTTACGAAAGTATTCGCAATACATTTTTTTGTTCTACCACCCATTTTTTCTTTCAAACACTCCCCCTCCCAATTTTTCTATTTCTCCAGCTCCTGTTTCCTTTTCTGCTCCCTCCTCTCTATTTTTCTAGTTCCATTTCTTTCTTTCTTTTTTTTACCCACTCGTTATCCTTCTTTTTCTATTCTCCTCGTTTCTCCTTAATTCCTTTTCTTGACTTGTTTCTCATATCCTCTTTCCGACCATGTCGTTCCATTATGCCATAGTAATTTTTAGTTACATTTACCCAAGTATGTTATAAGTAAATTTGATTGTTAAATCAAGAGCGCCAAAAGTACACAATAGTTTCTCACCCACCGAATACTTCCTAGTTTTGCACAAAGCAACCCCCGAGAGCTGAGGGGTGTTTCCCGCTGGAGTAAGGGTAGTGTTGAGATACTGTCAAAAAACTTCTCTTTCAATTCCCTAACATATGAAATACTTATATTTTGTTTTAATAAAACAATTTATTCCAGTGGACAATGTCGCCTCTGACCTTTTTATGTCCAAGGTCTATTTACTTCCACGATTTGAAACATTTTGGGCCCCTATGATCTGCTAATTATACATGTAGATCTTCCCTTTTTTAGCTGTTCAATTCAGGTTTTAGGATTTCATAAAATGGTGGTTGAATAGAGTTCGAGAAGTATGTCATACAAATTCAAAGCTTTGTGTAGTTTTTCTTAATTTTGAATGAGGGGATTTGAACAAATTTCGAATGAATATTTTGGATCGAACATATTTGTGTTTCAATAAAAGTTATTGAAGAACTTGCTTATTTTGTAAAGGTTAAAGTGTCGATCCTTTATTAGTATCATAAAATAGGGATGTTTCTTTTTTTTNTTTTTTTTGTATTTCCGTTTTGGACTCTGATTTTGCACAAGATCCGTTCTTTCGTGAACTGAATTTAAAAAATATACTAATTTGTTGTCCTTTTTCAAACGTATAGAAGCTTTCTGTTCGTCGTTAGATAAATTTACAAAACGAGTCGAATACTTACTTCACCTGCATACAACATCATGCCCACACTTGCAATGTCTTTTCTTCTTCTTTCTTTTCTTCCTTCCAACTTTTTATTTAGATACTTTCTGAAGAAAAAAATCTTTATACGTGACACTCAATTATCCTAAATACTCCCACAACAGCGTCATGCCCCTTCCGTCTGCTATCGACTCAATCATTCAAGCTTATAACAGTTGGCCTCTGAATTTATCTTGATTCTTTGATCAACTTTCATACTTTCAAGTTTTCAATTATATATCTGCATTTGTTTTAGTATTATTGTTGTTTGAATATTTTCTATTTGATGTTTCAATAAATGCAGAAACATCTGCTAAAAAAACAAAAATACAATAGACTTCTAAAAAACATGCTTGAAAGTAATTAACAACAGAATGTTATACATGTATATATTTGTCAAGAACTTATAAGCGGAAAGACCTGGCTAAAATAGATGTTTAAAAGTCATGTTTGAATGTCGCTGTTTAAAGATGTTAACACGTAAAGAAATGTATGTCGTGTTGTTGCGTGTGGTAATTAAGATATCATTTATTCTGAAAAGACGCAAACTTAAAAGCATGAGCATAAAACTCAGATATATGTACAGCAGATATAGAAAAGAAAATGCGAACTAAATATATATGAACCGATTTTCTTATTTTGTCAATCCACATGACCAAAAATTAAACAGATGAATTTAAAATATCAAAATGTAAAACAAAGTCAATAGTTTTATATTTAGAACTGTTGATTTTCAAATAAGGGCAGCCTAAACACGTTAATGTTCTTCCTTTGCTTAACATTTCATAAATACTGTATAACACCAATATTGCATGGCGTTGTACCTACCACCCGTTTGTGTTTCGCTGTGCTCTATACTACCATGACTACTATCACGGTGATTAGACCTTTGTTACTATGTATTTTCACAACGGCCTCGTTCGTATTCTTACGGACTTTCGGTATCGTGTGAATTCAGTTCTAAATAATATTGTTTGTAATTTTTAATTTCTCCCAGGGCAGCAGATTCCTAGAAAGTAAACCCTGGATGATTTAAACAATGGAAATCGCAATCATCATGAAACAATTGAGTAGGTAAGTGTTTTCGTTTCTTGTTTATGTATAACCAAAGTATTAACTGGGAAGAATTTCATAATGTTGTTCATTTTTCAGCATATGATATATCAAATAATTGAATATAATCATGATTATGAAATAAAAACCGGTATAGATATCCCTACACCTTTCGATGTAATACATCTGTATAACCTTTTACTTTTAAAATAGGATCAGTTTTAGAACAAGTTCAATATATCAATGAATGATATGATAGTCGTTGGTCCTGTTCAATTAATATTTCAGAAGAAAAAAACATACATAATATTGTCATTATTTACACGGCAAGCCATTCAATAACAAAACAAAGTTGTGGTCTTTAAGTAATTCCAGCTCGTTTTGTCCTGCTTTTCGTATACCGCACGTAGTTCTTTTTATATACGGTAAGCAAATCCGTTTTGTTGTGCTTCGTTGTTGTTCTAGAATATGACATAAATATATATATATATATATAAAGAAGGTGATTAATTGAATATTTTACGGTCTATTATTAATAAAAACGTATCGCATTGGAGCAGTCACTAACCAGTGAAGATTGATTAACTATAAGCATTTTAAAAAACATTATAGACATTATTTTCCTATAAATCCGGTGCCATGCACAGTGAAAAAATGGATTTTTAGTGCATGGCCGAAGAAACCAAAAGACACCACTTCACTGCCAAGTTTTTCGAAGAATTCTTCTATTACCGATGTCAAGAAGAGAGAAAAAAAAGCTGTTAAAATCAGATCAAAAAAGTTTTTGGCAACCGATCGCGTTATCCACCTGCTATGGCGTTTTGCCATTCTCTCTGATATTTTACCGAGAATAACTCATTGTTTGAAGAAGAAAAAAGGAACAACTTCATTAGAACAGCCTAGCTTGACCAGACAGTGAACTTCTAGCAAGCAGAAATCGGGTTCCACTTTGGCAACTGCTATTTTACCCGTTAATCTAGCTTTCATCAGTTATTTAGGTTCTTTAAAAAAAGTAAACGGAAATAGGAAAGAATAGAATTAAAGTCTAAGTGAGTAAATTCTTGGGCGCATATCATGCACATACAGTTTACCTTTTTTTGTGTGTGTGTGTGGTGTGTTTCAGTATCATTAATTTATAGTCAGTGTTGGTTTTGATTCGGTTCTCTTATCTTGAAAGCATTTCCGAATACGAACACTAAAGAAATTCATACTTCTTGTGTCGACAGGCTTGTCCAGTTGGTATCATACCTGAAATGGTAATATTTTCATTACAAAAATAAAGCTTTCTATTTGTGTACCTGTCTGTCTATGTCTACCCCTCTCTTTTTCTCTCTCCCTCTCTCTCTCTCTCTCTCTCTATCTCTCTTTCTCTCTCTCTATCTCTCTCTCTCTTTCTCTCTCTCTATCTATTTCTCTACTGTAATATTGCCTTGTGTGTTCTACAAATTCCCTATGTTACATGTGTTAGAAAGTCTTAGTTGTCTTTTATTTTGAATAGATTAGTGATACCTAACATCATCTAAGCAACAGCGAACCAATCTGATTGGCAGTTTTAGCACTCATCTAACACGGGCTGCTGATATGACCAGCTATAAACAATTATAACGATATGTTGATACCTGGGGGTGTTTCACAAAGATTCTGAGTGGAACTTAACTCTAAGTTAGACTTAAAAATTATGGAGAGCCCTTTGTAGCCTTAAAATAAAATATATTCAAAAGCAAAAATTCAAGTTTTTTAGACTTTTGATAAATTCTACATCAGGAACATGAAATATCCCATGATAATAGAAAATATGAATGATTTCAATCAACATTTTATGCCTTTTAAAATAACTTTTACAAAATATTTTCAAGGATGCTAATGGCTTTCCATAATTTTTAAGTCCAACTTAGAGATAAGTTCAACTTAGGATCTTTGTGAAACACCCCCTGAACAATCGCACAACATATAAATTACTCCCCCTTTCCCATACTCCCTCACTCTGCCTACATCTACCCCACCTTTTCCAATTCTTCTTTGTTTTCTGTCATATAAAGGTTGATCTCTCCATGATTCAAATACATGTATACTAATTTTTAAAGATCTATTAACATTTTCCTTTTCATTGAAAAAGAGAAACAAATTATTTCAAGCGGGAGTCATTATACCGAGGTATTTCGCGGATTTCCGTGTCATATGTGATCGAGCCTCTACGCAATTCAGCGCACATACCACCCTGACTCTGTTCGAGGTATTTGGTGATTTTGTTCGGTTCGGTCCGGTTTGTGGCTGTTCGTCACCACCCGGTTACGGTTACAAATACGCCAAGGAGATATGCTTGGTTGGTATTTCTGAAATGCTGAAACGTCAATATAGGTGTAGATTTGGTTTTAAACCAGATTTAGCAGTATGATAAAGAATAGCTAGGAAATGTAATAATATCACCCTGTTTTCAGAACCTACAAATTTACGCGTTGAAATACGTGCAAAAGCTCTAAAGAGAAGATACGTAACAGCTTCTTAAACAAAGTATATTGATGTCGATTTTATAGCCAACAAAGGTTACATTTCAAGAATTGTTAAATCTGAAAAGCTTCATATTCACTTTATGAAAAATTATTCCCATAGTTTCATTGAGTATTAAAAAACTATGGATTATTTTGACGGTGATCTTTTGTAAGCACAAGTTTTGGTCTAACTTAAGCCTTGACTCTCTGTTCAAATTCAGTGTAATTTCATTGATCTGTACTAATCAATATTGCTCTAGATGTTGGTCAATAAAATTAATTCCTTGCAGAAAAAAAATAGATAGATCACATATTGATAAAAGAGAAAAAAAAACATTATCGTATAGTTTTTGCGAAGAGTCACAATTCAATGCCCGCCAAAGCGCTACGACCCCTATAAAGCAGGCACGAGACTACTTTGTGATCTGCTAGTGAAGGGGAAACGTGGTAAAATATAGCGTATTCACGTAGATACTGTATGTTCAAATAAACTGGTTTTGCTATCATTTCTGTTATATTTTGTTCATTTTCAATTGTACTGATAAAATATCTCTAAAGAAGCAAATATGCACAACATGAGGAACTGACAAAGCAGTCACAACTAACGTGCTAACTGAAAATTAGGGCATTCTAGAAACTAAATGAGAGTTGTTGTGTCCTGTTATCTTTTCCTTCTTCGATACTCGAAAGTGAGACTAAAGAATGACTGCTTTCGAAGAATTGAATGTATATCTCATACTTTGCATGAACTTGAGTAGTTTATGCTCAATAATTCTTCAATGTTTATTTTCCAGGAAATATTTCTGTCTCAGGTTAAACTTTGAATTGCCGTTAGCTTTATCAAAACTAGAAAATCATAACCTATTTACGAAGGAATTAATCATCGATGTGTTATCTTTAACAAAAACTGTTATTCCTTTATCTATACCAGAAAGGAAGAAAATGTTTGAGTTTTGTCGAACAAGGAATGCAGATTTTGATAAATGTGAATGATTAAATAAAATATTCTGTAACTAGACTATAAGATTTTTCAAACTGGTAAAAAATCAAAGGCTTTTTAAAAAGGAATCTTGTTACTTTGGAGACTAATACATTAATGAGTTAGAGAGCCTCATGCAGATATCTAATGTACCCTTTTCTTGAATAATCTTTGTGGAAGAGTATACTTTTACAACATGTGATTATATGTTTATAAACAGAATATTGATGTACATCAATGAAGTTTAATGAATACATTACAATACAATACAATACATGTAATATTTTTGTCACCTGGATTTTATCAAGACCTATAACGTAATAGAAACAGCAAATGTCCTTTAAGAAATTGTTTTTAACCATATACATGATGTACATGTGTTGATGGATCAGAAGTGTAGTTGGGTTTAGTTTTTAAAATTCGGCTTTTGTTTGATAAGTACGACGCAACGTCATTGCAAACAGTCTGACCAAATAGCAGCTATAATGTCAGTGAATGTAGTCTGATTACTTTTTCCAAGTTGCACTCTCCATTAACGTTAGCACACAACCATCCCTCGAAAATATTCAAGTCCTCAAATTGCAATTGTATCATCGGATCTCACTGGGCAAGGAAAACAACCGGATGGAAAGGTCTCTTATACCCCAAGTTATCTTCAACAATCCCTGTAAAATATTCAAGTCCTCAAATTACAATTGTTTCATCGGATCTCACTGGGCAAGGAAAGAAACTGGATAAGAAGGTCTCTCACATCACTCTTATCTTCATCAACCCGTGTGAAATATTCAAGTCCTCAAATTACAACTGTTTCATCGGTACTCACTGGACAAGAAAAGAAAAAAAACGCAGAAAAAGGTCTCGCACACCTATCTTATCTTTAACAACTGACCTTTAACCTTGTCATGTCGTCACTCCCACCTCACGTGATTCGGAGCACCTTGACGACTTTCCCCAGAAGTTCGGAGTGTTTTCACGTGTAAGTTTTCATCACTTTTATTTTTAGCCCAGTTAAATGCCCTTTACAAGAAGACATGTGTTTGACAGGTGTAAAGTTTGCACACAGCTAATATCTGAGATCACCTACAGATGATTGACGAATATCATGATATTTTTAGAATTTGATCTGCTAATAATGTTCGAGACAATATTTTTTAAAGACAACCGTGGTTTTCTTGGGGGGCCTGGCCCCAGACTTTTTTTAAAAATATGAAAAAGGGTTTTTATATAAATTGTTGTAGTTTAGTGCCCAC
>BEXV01001190.1:105205-119610 GCA_003118195.1 Hemicentrotus pulcherrimus
GTGATTTGTGTACAAAACATATGGAAAAATCATTTTTCCTAAAAACAGATCAAACATGGGTTATTGGGTCTTGTTTAAAGTTAAGGTGGTTGTTTCGGGAGTCAAAATAGTTGAATTGTAGTAAGAAATGAATTGAAACAACAAAAACAATGAAATACATAAGTTTAAAAAATGATGAAATACATAAGAAATTATCAAAACAAGGGATAACATAATGAATAAGCTGGCTCTTCCAAATTTTGTTGTCGTATTATTGTTCAGAATGAATATATGTAGTGAAAAAGAATGCTTGAATATGAATAATATATGATTTATGGGTAAAAATGTGATTTTTATGACTTTATTTGCAAAATTACCATTAATTACCATAAATATGCATATGAGTAAATTTTTCAAAAAATTGAAATTACCATATTATTCTATACACTTCACTTGACATGCAAGCAAATTTTCGTGGTGATCTTAAGGGGAGGGGGGCATAAAGCCCCCCCCGCCCACTTGCCTTTCTAAGACCTCAAATAGCCCAGCCTTTTTAGGGTTAAAATGTTGTGTTAATTTTTTTTTGGCCAAGTAACCCCCTCCTCTTACAAAAAAGTGAAACCAGAACCTATTAGATGACTTCCTCAAATTTATATACAGTCTTGATTTTTTTTTTTTAATGGAAATATGGCGTGATCACAATATAAAATTGAATTTGAAGAAAATTTAACCATAAAATGATAGCTACATGAATGCCATTCATGTGAACCCAACTATTGAATCAGAGGATTAAATCTGCATGAAGTTATTGTCATTGTGAGTTTGGAATGAAAAGATTAAATGTATCATGAAAATTGAATGTAATGAGCTTGTCTTTCGTTCGACCACCGATTGCCTCGTTCTCATATCGAAAAAATAACCCGAAATGCACTTTAGAATGAGCATGTTGTATATGGTCTGTTTTCATGAGGTCATGTATGTGATAATATCTTGTTGCTAGCCGTAGTTCTTTGGATCTATAGAAAAGAGAGATTTTTCATGGGTGATTGGCAACATTTTTTATAGATTCATTCATATAATTATTTTAAAGAACATATATCCCTTATTCAGCACTCAAATCTGGGAAATTTGAAAGCACATTGTTTGTCTCAACTTTAATCTTTTTTTTTGTTAAATAGCAATCTAAAGAATTACATGAAGTTGTGGTTCATATTTATTCTGTAAATAAGTGAGACATTAGTTCTTTATATGCAGGTTCCTCTGTTTCATGCTTGTTGGTCTGAAGTATATCAAGCTACCGTACATCACAATTTTTTTTTTCTTCTTCATATACCAATGTCGAATCATTCTGTACATAGTTTTAAATTGCTACAGTAAAGTTATTTCAAAGAAATAAAACAAATTGTATTCCAACTTTCTTTGTGTTTTTCTTTTCAACAAAGAAGAGAAGTACAATGAAGTCTGTTGATAATTTGGTTGATTGAAAGATGCAAAAACAGCAAATTCTGGGATTGATTAATCTCCACTGATTATGAAGGTTAACTTATAGCAAACTGCACGATGCATGGTTATTTGCACATCCTAAAGGATCAGGCTCAAAGTTTCATTCTTTACACTATTAACCCATTGCTTACGGGAACCTGGTGGTTCCTGTGTTAAGCCTATGGGAATAAAGGTAATTCAGTAGTCAACGGGATAAGAGCGGCAACAAATAAAAAAAAAAATGCATTGTAGTGATGATGTATTCAAGTTTTTGAGTAGGATCTTGATAAGTTACTAGTCCACTGATATGAGCCACAGCAGCAGAATAGCACTACATGCTTTGTTTTGCCCCGTTACAATGCAACATAAAATGAACGTACCAAGAAGGAGGGCAAATGTTCCTTTTACAATAGCAAAAGTTATGTTATTATTTCATATATACTTTACTAGCACCAGCTTAAGGTAAGACCAGTTATGGTCATGCGATTGAAAAACGTTGTGAAATCGATCAGAAAAGGTTGATCATCTACCATATAAGTATTGGTGTGTACTGCAAGGTTCTGGAATCATCAAAATCATAAGAAATTTTGGCCCAGTCTTTGTAAAATTACAAGCACTGAACACAGAAAGATGTATATGGGACTATGCACACATGCGTTTATCTCTCACACACCAATAGATAAACTAATTTACCAAATATATCAATTAATAGGAGGTTTCACGGCAAATTTTTTATCATCATGTATCAGTCAAAACATTTTCTTTCACATGATTGGTAATAAGAGCTTCTATTTCATTTTTTGAAATTGGGGCATTTCCAAAACTGGTCTTTACCTTTAACACCCTTCTGGCTCCAAACAGAAGTGTGCATGCTACATTGATAAACTGATTGAATGAAACTCCCAAGGGGGGTCTTATTCTGCTTTTGTTTGGGACCCCCTCCTCTATGAGAATAATTTACCAGACAAATGGTTTGGTAAGAAAAGGTATTTGTTCCCCTTAAATGGATATACATGTAGATCTCTAAAAAGACTGAAATCTTCTGTAGATAACCAGTTTCTACACACTCGATTTTTTAAACAAAAAATGCTTGAACATGTTTATTTACTATTTCCACGGAAATAACGATTGCATATTAAGAATGAATTGGAGCGATCAAGCGAAAAACATTCTAATCTCAACAAAACACATATTTTGTGGTTCATACTTATTGTGGAAATTGCCTCAGTTTGCTGCAAACTGTACAACAAAAAAAAAGAATTTGTTGACAAAACCGCAAGGGTACCGATATCATCATTTTTCGCAATAAAACAAGAGCTTCAAATTCATCCATTTTGTCAGATTTGATGTTTGCAGCTGGCAAATATGAACAAACTTGGCCTTGGTTTGCTACAAAATGTGAAAATAAAATGCCCTGTCATATTCTGTTTTGTATTTTGATAGGGGGGGGGGAGGATGAAATTGAAAGAGGTTGGGGGTGATTACTTTTTGCACAACATATTATGTGCTTCAAATCTACACAATTGGCAATAAATCATATAGGTAATATCATGATTTGAGAGGGAGAGAGAAAGAGAAGAAAGAGAAGGAAAGAGATCAAAACACACAAATTACACATTACATGCTAGTGTCATTCAGGCACTTCCAGGGTGCATGCTTATGCCGGGTGAAAAGAACAGACCGAGATAATTGGAGTATGACCGTGGAAGAGTGACCAAAATAAATGGTATGCATCCGTAGACATATAGAGCAATATATTCAACTGCATTCACACAAGAGAAAATGAGGGCAGACATAACAGATTATGGCAAAACCACAATCCACATTCAACATTAAAAAGAAAATTACGATCAACGAGTTCAGTTCTGATGACAAATCTTTCAAAAGACATGTTAATAATCCAATTAATGAAACGGTTGCAAGATTGTATTAATATTGGGAGTGGGGTTATAACAGATATAGGGGGATATTGGTCAGTGGAATTGAAAAGATTGAGCAATGCATGCTCATTTTTTTGTAAACATGCAAGCCGCATTTAATTAGAGTTTTAATGACGGGTGATGACTGCCCAGTGGCGAACGGTAAATTATAACCCTGAAGTCTTTGTTTCAAAACACAGTTAATGAACTCATCCAGTGCCCAGGTGTTATTGCTTACCATAGAAGTCTCTCAGAAAAGATTAAGGCCCATGTGTTTACTATTTGCTTATCAGAACACTTACACTTGCTTTCTTAGCAGGCTGGTAAAACAACAACCACAACAATGATTAATCAATTAATCAATTATTGAACATTTCTTATAGTATCAAATATCTTGATTCCAATAGCACTTGAGTATTTGAATTGAATGAAAATAGAGTAAATTTTTAAAAAGAGAAGAAAAAAACCAACAGATATTTCAATTTTAATACCAAATTCCACCCCCCCCCCTTTTTTTTGCCAACCAACTGACATTCCTATTGTAAAAGACTGTAGTATTCTATTTTAAAATAATTAAAAAATCACATTATGGCACAAAAGCAGCTCAAAATCTGAACTTTACAATCGTCAATGCTGTACCACATTGAAAGAGCCAAAGTGGGCCAACTTTTTCACATAGTTTAACACTCTCAACAGGCTGGATCCAACCCTAATGCTGTTGGATCGATCACGCTAACAGACGAGTGTAAATCTAACGTTCTAATTTATGTTGTCAATCCTCTGCCCTTCTTAATGAAGATTTAACATTTGAATTTTAGAGCGAACACATTTCAATGTTGCCTGCTGAACGCCATAAGGACGTTAAACTCATATGAGCACAACCGTACAAGTTTAAATGCCCTTCTGGATTTTAGCAGATCAGATTACCCCTAGGTGCACTGTACTATTCTGGTATTGTTATGGAAATAGCATACCAAATTGAAATGCATGAACAACAAAGAAGAACACTATATTATAACTGGGTGAGGCAAGCTCGGCTTTCACAGATAGCCTGCCTGCATGCATTTACCGGTACATGCACATTAGCATTTGGAAAGGGATTTTATTTTATTTTTATTATTTTAAATAGGGGGGGGGGGCATACCACAGTAAAAGAGACCCATCACTAAAACCGTTTTGCTCTGACTGTTTTAGGTTAATTCTCATGTATAATATATAAAAAAAATCACAGCTATTGATCACTTTGCTGTCCCATTTTTGTACTACAAATAGAAGGGGGGGGGAGAAAAAAAAATTATTATACTTTATACTCTGATCAGAGCTATGAACTCAAATATATATCAAATAAATATGAATAATATAATAAAATATAAAATATGTATCAAATATTGTAATGAGATTAGTAACATATGAATAAAATTCTTTCAAAGAAAAGTTGCATGTTCCTTTAAAAGTAAAAGCAACCAGTAAAGAACACATAACTGCATGCTATCTTCAATGTCTTCTTTGTGAAGTATGTCATGACGTAGAGTTCACTCAGTGAAGCTGTCGTTATAAAGCACAGCATGCTTTTTAGAGAGCATTGGAACAACATCTATTGACCTTGGACTCTCTCAGGCAGAAACATCATGCACGTAAGGCCTGTCTTCATCAGCTCGAGTTTGCCAAATAACCCACTGTTTCATCTATCCCGATCGCAAATTAACCAGTTGATTTGCGTCATCATCAGCCCGTAGTTGCAATTAGCGAGATATTTGGTCGAGAATATATCCAGAGAAATATTGGTCTTGTTTCCAAAATATCCCACTGTTTGGGAAATAGGTTTTGATGAGCCTATCGGACTGGTGAACAGGCAATTTTGAGCTTAGGGATAATATCCAGATTCTGAAAAAAGCGGGTTATTTGGCAAACTCAAGCTGATGAAGGCTGTCTTGTTTCTTGCATGTAACATCATCAAAGTGTTAAAGCAAACTGAAAAGAATCACAAAGGACCATGTCTACACCTTGAGGAACACAATACCAAACACTGAGGGGGTAATCACTCTTTGGTGAGCTATCTACCTACCAGAGTTGGGCCAACTTAGTTCAAGCAAGGGAGCAATATCTTTTATATGTAAAACAATGTTTTGCTGTGGGTTTGCTTGTTTTTATAAATACATACAAAATAAAGAATTGAAAAGAGGAAAAATCTAGATGCATTTAAAGTAGCTCTATTAAAATGAAATTTCCTTGAGTTACAATGGCATGCATGTCAAACATAGCAGCACACATTATATTGTGACCTCACTTAAAGGGAATTGGCAAAACTTTGATGTATAAATGGCTATGGCCAGTGTGATAACCTTTTATCTACGGTAAACTATTGTATATCTATCCCATAGCAATCAAATATCAAGCTAAATTGATGATATTATCTGCTGAGAGCAAGGAGACTCTCATCATTCTATAATTTTATGCATTTCTGGCTTTCAACCTGTGATGTCATGAATATATGAATATATCATTCCATGAAGGTATGTATGTATCATATACATTATTTCTAGGGCTGAATTGGCAATCATTCGAGGAAATGTCTTATTTGGCTAAAATATTCAGTTTTAATGAATTAACTATCCTGGAATTCTGTTTCCATGACTTAAACATCACAGGATTTAGTTGTCATGACTTAAAAACTATCATGAGATACCGTTAGTCAAAATGTTTCATTCGCTTAAAGTTTGGCTAATGCCTCAAAATGAAAGGCAGAGTAAACAAAAAATTTAGCAAGAAAGGGACAACAAATTAAATGAACGATGAAGAAAAACTTATTGAAAACTTAAGGAAATTAAAAAAACTTACAATCTGGTCCGTCTAAATTCAAGTATGGTATGTCTGCAATTCTGTGTAGAAACATCCTGTGCACAGAAAAAGGAGAAAGAAAAAAATAGCTTATAAATATTAAATCCTTGAAAAATCCAAGCCTATGGTTATTCTGATAATACTAAGAAAGGGCTTTTCAAATTTAGAATTAAATGAAAGAAGAACAAAATAGAAACAGGTTCGCGAAAGCGTTAAATGACATAAATGCATAAAAACAAAGTTATGAATGTTAAAAAAACGAGGAAAGGAAAATCTGAGAAACATATGGAAGTATTTCAAGTTCCTGCATAATTCATGATTCAAATCGTCTTCATTGTAGAATTACAGTCGGACCTGTCTACAGCGACTGCCCAAGGGAAACACAAAAAAATGGTCTTTGTAGACCAGTTCCTTTAGTACACGTTCATAGGAAACGGAAAATGTGGTCTTTGTAGACAGGTAGTCACTAGTTTGACTGTATTAACAAAAAAGGTTTTTGTCTCTTCTTGTGATTGTCATATTATTACTAAAAGATAAATAATTCATCAGAGAAAATCCTGAAGGTTTGTTCACATAAGCCATGCTAAACCGCATGGGCTTTTCAACAATACTGTGCTTCATATTTGTGTATGATACCACAAAACACATATAACTCGGTGGGCGTAGGAACTTAAACTTTTCAGGTTCACATGCCATTGCCCTCCCCATTCTTTTAGTAACACACACACACGCACATGCACCGGTTTTGTTAATATGTTAACAATGGATTCCAAAACAAGAATTAAAAAAAAAACATTCAAATAATGCTATTCCACAACCTCACTCGATCCACTTCTCTTCAATGACAATTAAATGCAAGGCCCTCCCAGCAATCCTCTAAATGGCTCTAAAAATAACCCGGTGGGAAAACCCGGCATAATAACTAACTTAACATTCTTGGTGCCTGTGTACATGAAACACGAAACACAAAGGAGCTTGACTCTCAAAACTGGAATGGTTGATTGAAGGCCAGTTCACATGCGATATATTATACGACTTTCACAAGATGCTCTGGGTAAGTCACTTATATGAGGTATTCCTGACCTAGCAGCAACTTCTGTCTTTAAACTGCAAACCAACAATACGCAATGGAGGAGGGGGAGGGAAGGAAGGCGGGAGAAACCGATCAACGATGACATTTGTGAGATTCAGAGTGTAACATCTGCCACGTGTGAACAGCCCATAACGTTCTCTTGTGAGCCAGGAAGTGTGAACAGAAGAGGCAAGCTAAAACAACATCGGTTGGCCTAGATAGTAATTAACAGACACAAAACAGGAGACAGAGAGGCACATAAACGTTTATAATGGAGCTGTTGTGTTTTCACTCTAGGTGTGACAAAATGGATTTTCATTATCATTCATAAGCGCCTTGTTTAGATAGCATACTATCATACTACTACAAGACCCTTACTCTTAATACATCATAACAGGGCCAATATTAGTTCAACCCATGCCCATTCAATCTTTACTCACAAATATAGCTTTGTTCGGAACAAACAAAAAGTTTCGCATATTCTAGTTCCATTCATTAATCAAAGATATATTTCTAACCGCAAAGTGCTATATAAACTGAGGGAATTTCCAAGCTCCATCTCTTTTGCCGCCAAAAATGGCCATAAATAGCAAGGGATTCCCACACGGCGGTCGAGCATGTTGATTTAACTCTTCTCTAACAAGCATATTAGGATGTTTATATAGTAACTCTCAGAACATTGGACGAGTATCAATGATGCTAATTCACTTAATTGGACGTCTTAATATATGTTTGCTTCAAAAGTAGCAAAGAGTTAATATGCAATTCTTGTTCTTAAAGATAAGCTAGAGTTTTGGTAATGATGGAAAATAAATTCTCACAGAATCCAACAAAATTCACACCGGATGTTCAAGATTACAAATAAATGACATGTGCCCAACGATTTTGTGGAAAAATGTATAGGGGCTGAACAATTAGCATAGAAAGATAAGGAAATCAAGGTAAGTAGGCCTGACACCATGTACGTAACAAAGGTCACTAAGTGCAGATGAGAGTTGTGGTTTGTATTGAAGATGATATCTGGTAAGTTTTTGTGAGTTTGTTTGTATTTTACTAGTTCAAACAATCGATCTACTGCAGGAAAAACTACCCAGAATGAATTATAGGCATGTTCTCTTGACATACAATACCCATACCAGGGCTCAAGATTAGCTTTAAAGTGCACTGGAAAACTGGAGAAAAAAGATGTTCTGTAGACACATTTAAAAGAATGCATTTTGACCAAAGTTGGAAACAATACACCTGCAAACTCTTGCATATTGGCCAATCTCAAAAAAAATGAAGGATTTTCATCATATTAAAAACAAACAGTTTTGAAACTATATAGAAATGGCAAAATTTTGACAAACTGTGAGAAGAGTACACTGCATTGAGGCTCAATGTTCCAAAGTTCTGAAATTTTTTTTACATGAAGAGGTGCTCGCGAATATCTTTAAGACTGAACAATTCTTTTCTCTACCCTTAAAATTTTCCTTCATTTCAATCAGTCTTCTGCATAATGCATATTCTTGTTTTTAACATTTCAATTCTAAGACCGCATATGCCATTCAGGTTTGATCTAAATACTATATAAAATGCATAAAGCCAGTGCAGAGTCCATTTTCATGAGTGATATGATGTAAATTTCTAGTTCATAGCCAATTTACGTAGCAAGAACTACCAAAGAATAACTGTACCGGAAAGATCCAGCACGTACATGTATATGCAAAAACAAAATATGACCTGCTTCGTGGTATCGTCTGATTGGTCCACGCCCGAGAGAAGGAGGCGGAGACTAGAAGTGGGTGTCAACTTCTGTGTGGGACGTGTAGATTGCTTAACTGATGGATGAGGAATGAGTGTGATCATATCAAAAGCATACCATAGTAAAAACAGGGTCACATTGACTTTCATATTCTCTACAGATAGGGAGTTCTGAAAGGGGTAAATAGGAATGCATGTCTTGAGATCTCCGTGCCCGAGAAAAGAAGGCAGAGACCAGAGAAGTGGGCGTCAACTTCTCTATAGTAAATGACTGATCGTATTAATAACAAGGAAGGAATGAGTGAAATGTGAAAGAAAAATACAGATGGTCGCATTCCGCACTTTACAGTTTAGAAGTTTAGACGAGCTTGATAAATGAATGAAATTCTTACACATAGATGTAAGATCATAAACCACTCCAAATAGATGAAAAAGGAACCTCCTTAAATATTTTTTGCAATATTTGCATGTTTCTTGACTGCAATAAGTAAAACAAATGCCATGTGCTACATTAAAGCCACACTGCACTAGAAGCACTACTGCAAATCCCCCTCTAGTGCCATCTCAGGTCGGCTGTAGCAGTATGGCAGAGATGCCAACCTCTTGACATAAAAAACAGACCGAGTATCTTAAAAAATCAGATTTTCCCGAAAACTTGACACTACCACTGGCCCGTGAGCCCGGGCAAGTAAAAATTTAAGGAAAATGTTTAACTGGTAAGTACGGTCAAGTAAAATGTTTGCTCTTTCATTAAAATTTAATGGGAAAATTGTAAAGCAAATTTTTTGTTGGGGTTGCGGGGGTTTACTTGTACATGTTTCGATGCGATTCTGCAGTTTTTATGGGTTTTTGTTTTTGTTTTTGTTGAAGATGAAAAATCGTATTTTAAGAGGTGATATCATATTATCGCATTTCACTTTTATTATCATACTAAATACGATTTAATTGTAATGGTTGGTATCTCTGGTATGGTACCATAACTCACTGCTTCCCTAGCTGCACCGTTGGTTCTCACATCATGTCCTCTGGTTGCGTATTGGAAATTAGCCATTGCATTACTCACAGTTGGCAAGTTGACCATGAGATGGCGCTGTGCAATAAACATAACACTAGCGCAGAAAGTTCATCAGTTCGGTATCGCTTTAATCATTACCAAGGCTTTATTTATCTGAATGACATCGTCAAGGTGACCTCGTCTTTTCCAGGGGAAGAATGATGAGAATAGGTTTGAAGAGGTGTCGTGGTCGATATGTCAGCGGACAGTGGACCAAAAGGTCCGTGGTTTGAGTCCCATGGCGGCACTTAAGTCCTCTGGCAAGACATTAATCTTAATTTGCCACACCCGACCCAGGTGATGTAAATGGGTACCTGGCAGGTATCAATTCCTTGAAATGCAAATGATTTTTAAATCAATAAACCATTCAAACCAAATCGAATCCAATCAAATAATGGTTGTTTGATAATCTTCCATTCATCCATGTTGATTTCAGACCTGGGTCGTCTGCAGTTTTAGTGACACAGGACACTTGGCTATTCAGACTTGTACATGGACCAAAACAAGGGAAATACTGAACTTTGACCTTGATCTTTGCCATGTTGAGGGGCATTGTGGCCATAGTAGGGAAAAGGTTCAGTAAAATGCCTGGTTGCATAATATGAGTTCTGCACTTTGCATGAGCTTCCATTTGCTTTTCATGTACATCTTACTCAGTCATGATGTTAGGTAGCACAGCGGAATGCAGAGGCATTGAAAACGCGCCCGGATCGCCAACTGCCTAATTGCTGAAAATCACCAGAGGTAGAAATACATTGTTAGGATATGGAGCTGATAAATGCACATACCATCTACATGTAGATGAGGCTTCATGTTAGCTAAAATTTCATCAAGCTACTAAAAAAAATGAACTTTAATTGACAAACATCACTCTTAAAATAATGTAAATTTTACATCCTGGAGTTCTTTTTTCGTGCCTCAGCATTTTGCTAAGCTCCCTTAGTTTAAAAAAATCATTAAAAAAAGATTAAGTTTGTTTGCTTTTTGTTTCCATATCAAAATGTCTCATGAACAGCATATATTAGAGCCAGTATTATCAAACATATTTCCTTTACCAGGGATAAGAAAGAATGCCTTAATAATGTGAAAATTGGTGGCTATGCTTCGTATTATCTGTGCTGGTGAATAATAAAAGGCCAAGATGGGAAACAGAGTACAAAAGGAATCATACTCGGTGATGCTGAAAATAATTTTCTTTTTCTTTTTTTAGTACACAGCTTGGATAGGCAGCCACTATGGGCGTGTGCACAGTGAACTAGGCCCGGCCATGCACTGTGTTATGTGAACATGCACACATGTCACATACATGTATACACATGAGTGGGATGGTTGGAGGCGCGGTCTATAGAGAGAGAGAGTATTTGATTGGTTAATAGCTTGAGTGATGTACACGAACACACAATGAGAATGAAGACATGAATACGTTGAACTGACCCGATTCTGACGTAACCGAAATGGTTCGATAAGTGCTTTAGAACAAGTTCAATGGTTGAAACTTCACGATGTCACCGTTTCAACTTTATCGAGCCATGGGTCGTTCAAAACATTCAATAGCAACATGTATCATGGTTGATTCAACAGTGATTAAAATACTTGGCATTTTTTTTTGGTCTTGCAAAGTACAACATTTCTCATTCTTCTCTCTCTATCTCTCTCTCTATTTCTCTCTCTCTCTCTCTACCTCTCTCTCCTTCTCTCTAACTCGTGCTCTCTATTCTCTGCCTTACAGACATATTAATGGTATACAAATGATGCATGCGCATGAGTTCATTATACGATCAATCCGCACTCGAGTTGAGGCTGTGTGTGTATAATGAATGAATGAAAACATGCATCATTTGTTTTATACTACGAAAGTCCGACCTAGATCCTTGTTATTCCATGTAAAAAGAATTCATACAAGATTGTTTAGTGAGAGTTTGGCTGACAGAAAAGTTATTGTTTTTACATACCTGTTGCTCTTATTGTTTTTGTATGTATCTATTTCTAACTTGTTGTTTTTGAAGTTAGTGTTTTTACATACATTGTACCTGTTACTTTTATTGTTCATGTATCTGTTTCTAAATTGTTGTTTTGAAGTTATTATTTACCTGTTTCTTTTATTGTTTATGTATATATCCGTTTTTAAGTTATTTTGTTTGCATACCTGTCGCTTTTATTGTTTATGTTTGTTCATCTATGATTTATATGAAGAATACAAAATAAATGGAATGAGTAGTCTAGCTGGCGAAGAGTAGGGGCATAAAAAAAACACATCAAGAATAGAAATGGCATAATATTGGGTGATAATGGTGAATAAAGAGTTGCAAATTGACAAATGTGCATGGTATTTTTTGGTAATGAAAGCCTATTCAATCAAGGTAGTAAATATATCCACTAATTCTGTGTCCTAATGATATGGGTCTACCATAGTCTTCTACTGCTAGCACATTTCGCTATTAAGCTACTGTAAAGGGGAAGTCGACCTGGATATTAAGTTGATAGAAGCAGAATAATTAGAGAAACAGAGCACAGCAAATAGGAGATTACAACTTCCATGACATCCTTATTTAAATAGGGACTGGTTCTCTCAGTATTCCACTTTGAAAAACCAACTTAAAGATAAACTTGAGTTCTGGTAAATATAGAAAATATAAAGTATCACAGAATCCAACAAAACTTACACTGAATGTTCAATACAAATAAACAAGTCAATGCAAAGGGTAGAATCCCCTTGCAGGGTACAAATGGCCTATATACATCAGAATAATAATACCTCCATTGGACTATACTATTATATTTCTAGGCAAGAAAGTTAACCACATTTTCACATATACAATTAGGTTTTTTTTGCATATTTAATGAGCTATGACCTTTCACCTTTGACCTACATACTCAGAAATCAAACTTAGGCTGTACATGTATTTTGATACCATATACATGTACCTTCATATTAAATTTTATTAAAATTTGTCAAACATTACTAAAGTTATGGATCGGAAACCAGCTTCGCATATTTCATGAGCTATAACCTTTGATATCACTAAGTGCCTCACAAAAAAAAAATCAAAAATCAAAAATCTTTGAGAGATTGGTTTTTACTATTCCGTTACTCCTTTTCCCAGAGAGACTGTATGTAATGTTATGAAAACCGTTAGGAAAACTCGAAATTTTATTTCGATTTCAACTTATAAATATCTTGATAATCAGAATATATTGGCTTGTAAAAGTCATGGGGTTCCTGACTGACCTAAAGGTTTATAAATTATCATTGCAGCATGAGCTATATCCCAGATTTTGTTTCAGAATCTGAGACAAAGTTACCCAATACCTTTATTAAGCCACAATACCCTACTTTTAGCTACTTGCTCCCTCTATATAGAAAACAATGCCTAATCGGGGAAAATTAGTCCCCCATGATCCTCTTTTTCTTATGTTAATTGAGAGCTGATTTGATAATATAGAAAATAGAATATTGCTTACTTATTGAGGAATGGTTCGATGAGGTTTGACGTCGGGGACACTCTGGGCTTGGGAGGGGTTAAGAAGGTGCCAATATAGTTGGCCATGGTGGCGAAGCAGACACCGGTCACGTAGGCGTCGTATGCAGCCTCGTGGAACTTCTGATTGGCTGTGTAGTCTACGAAGTTTGAGGGCGGTATCACTGTGCGTTGAAATACAAATGTGGAGAGCTTTAAAAGCAAGGTGGAATGTTTCTTTTTCCATAATATGAGTATTGTATCATACTGACAACTTGTGCCTTTGTAATTTGTTTAAAGACCTTCACTTAAATACACAGTAGTTAACTATAAAGTTATCCCCATCGCTATAATATGTGAATAAAAAAAAAGAAAGATTTATCTTTGGCAAAAGAAACAACATGTATAGAGTACCGAAGCTGTGACATCATAAAAATCTATATTTGGAATTTCTCAATTTTTCTTTATTTTCCGAAAGCTTCTATAGTGTTATATTGCTCTGGCTCGTAATGTTATGAACCAGAGCAATATAACACTTAGTTCCTATAGGACATATATTTATATAGATGGTCATATCTCAGCCAATACTTAACCTATTCAATTAATTTTAAGCATTTGGACATTATTTTTGATGCTCTTTTGGAAAAGGAAAATAAAATTCAGAAATTCAAGAAAAAAATTCAAAAAAGAATTTTTGATGACGGCACACTTTACCACTCTATAGTGATTATACAATACCTATTTGAAAAGATTGTTAATGTAGCTAAATTCTTTATCCCCTATTTGTTCAATGATGAAAGGAAAATATAATTGTTATATTCATGGAGAATAATGAAAAACAATTAGCGGGGGGGGGGGGG
>BEXV01001191.1:7224-21216 GCA_003118195.1 Hemicentrotus pulcherrimus
TAAAATTTCAAATTTTCAAATTTCGAGACCAAAAAAAAACAAAAAAGTGTCTCTTATTTTCTAGAGCTTATAATACATCCATAGGGGCATCCAAATATATCAAAATTGTAAGGAATCACTATCCACCAAATTTTCAAAATTTCCCAAAACTTTGTAATACCTTTAAATCATACCGTTTCTTTTTACACACAAAAAAATAGTGCTAGTTATATTCACTAAATACAAAACAGTTTAGCGAGATATATTTGTTTGTTTTGTGACATTTTGTCATTAAAGATTTGTATAGACTGCTAAGAACATGCCAAAATGATAATAAAAAATATATATACTGACCATCTATATTTGGTCTATAGGTCCATTTATGGAAGCAGCATTCAATTGTCCCATAACACAGCGGGTTGAACAAATGTAAGTGTTTCTTCGTCCACAATGCTACTCCTGCTTGACTATTCAGTACACAGGAGCACAGCATGAAGAAAAACCCACAAAGAGCTACTCCCCACATCATCAAGACGTTCTCAGTCGAATCTGACAGAAGGAGAGAAGATTACAATTTCAGATTTAGAGATTTTATGAAATCGCATTTAAAAGTGGGGTCAGGAAGTCATATTAACAGAGAATACTTTTTTTTAAATATAAAAAAACATATATTTTGAAAGATAATCTAAGAAAAATTTAGAACTAGACCTTAGACTCTATATGACAATTTGAGAAATGTGGACAATAATTAATATAGAATACTATCAGCAAGTGGGAAAAATTAGGACCTTTTCCTTACCAAACAGTGACATCATACAGTCCAATTGAATAACCCCAATTAAGGGGCATCGGCAGAGAAAACTTTTCACATTTTATCATTCATGTTCTGTTTTTTACAAGCAATTGTACTCTCACAAAAGAATAAAATATAACTAAAAGGCTTGTGAACTGTTGTCCATCTAATAGGTTAATTCAGAACTTCATAAATATCATTGTTTTATGTGTTAAGGCAAAGGGGAATACAAATTTCAACAATTTTTAACAGCAGACTAATATTAACAATTATAAACAAGTCCAGGGGGCTATTATTAAGAGAATATTACGAGAAATCACAGTCGGGCATAGAAATTGAAATCAACATAGCCACGCCTATATAAGCACCAAAATTTGCAATTATAGAGGTATCAACAAACTGCCATTGCACTTGTTCAATAAGACTTAATATTAACTGTCACCACGCTATTTATACCACAGATCGGTTTGCAGTTCTGTTGCTATTACGCAATACGAGTAATTTGGGAATCCCCATTTCTAAAAATAAATCTAGATCGGTCTGCCCATCTCTAAAATACATGGTTATGACCATTATATTTTTGCACTCTCACATTGAAATATACAATTAGTTATCACACATTCTTGAAAAAAGGAAGCCATGTTAATAAATTTACGTTTCGCACATATTCTTCGCCAATAAAAGGAGAAGTTACCGTTATTTGAACTTCATTACAGGCCCGACATACATCAAGCAGTGTTATCAGCTCAGTGGTGCGACGTACTATGGCAAGCAACATGTAGACTTTATGAGAGCCCCGAGGAGAGCACAATAAATGCAGCTGAACCATAGATATATACTTAATAAGATGTTAGTAGTATATATCTCTATGAGCTGAACAGAGAGGGGGAAATGAACCCCCCACCCTCCGAAAAAAAAAATCAAATCAAATAAATAAATTAAAAAATGCTGGTGAACAATCTTTTTGTAAACTAGTAATGAATTATATATATGAATACTTTTCATTCACGAAATATATTGTCAGGCTCTATAGGCCCTATTCTGGCGAACCACACCATGGGCTACGTCCACTACCGTATAAGCTCAAAAGGATTTGTGAGCTTTTGAAACAAAGTGAAACAAATAAAAGGGATAGTATGTGTAGCCTATGACTTGCTTCAGGGGGCTACATATTGACTTGCTTTGAGGGGATACAAGAACGGGCCTGAAGCCTTTTGCTCTCAATAGTGTCGAGATCGAAGTCCAAGCCTTTGCCGAAATTAAATTTCGTGTAATTGCCTGAATTGTGTTTATTAGTTCATTCCTTTTGAGACTTATCACACATTTCACATTTGCTAGTCGCAGATCAATTTGAGTCTATTTATTTTTATCATTGACCTTTCAAATAATGACACGTAGTTTACAAATATATCAACTGAGTTCTCTTCTAAGCGATCGATGGTCCTGATGGGCCAATTACCTTCTGAATATGGCATATTTAACAAAAAAGTTTTTTTTTTCTTTTCTCGTTTAAATTGTTATTCTATTTAGTTTTTGTTCTTAACCTTTTTAAAGACCTGTGGCCCTTGACCTGTAGTTGATCGGCTCATAAGTGAAATACGATACTAACTTATTTTCACACCGTATAAAAAGGGGGGAAAAATCAATAGTTACATTTCGCGTTTCATAGCTTTATTTGGACATCACTAGAACGAAATCTCGCAATAAAAACAGGCAAAATACCACAATCCAAGGATGGATGAAGCATCATTAGAAGCGACAATAGATGCATATAAGACACAGGTATGATTTAATTATGCATTTTGCAAGAAAGCACGCTTTTTCCGCATGCCATAGACAGAAGTAGTGGAATGCTTAATTCGGAGACTTGTCCCACAAACTTTAAATTATGTTTGGGATTTAAAAAAAAATATATTCTCAGATTTCAGAATATAAGAATAGCACACTATTCTGGCTGTGTATTAAAATCTGTGCGATTGATTCTCAACATTTTAAACACCACTGTACAAAACTCAACTGATTTCACTCAAAATCAATAGTTAAGTGGCAATTGATGACACCTAAATAGGCCTAGCAGATTATTTTTGGCTTACCGATGTGAGAAAGAATAATTTAAAATTTAAAATTGTAAGTGAGTCTAGACTAGACCTACTGTCAAACTTGCCAATTGGTCACATCAGCATGATTGTGTGCATTTGGGTATGAGAGTGTATAGACTTTTCATGTATCAAAATGCCGCCTATTAACTCGTAATCTAGTGCAGTGCTAGAGGTCAATACGCATTAGCATTGACTCTCTATGTTTTGCTGGAGTAATGAATAGGATCTAGTCTCTAGAGTGTATGAAAGATACTTAAGTGTAAAAAGGCTAGGGAAGTGTCTCTGCAAGTTGGTGAAATGACTCCCGTGCCTTTTTATACTTCATTAACTAGAGATTTTTGCTATTGAAAATGTTAGATTGAATTTGAAAGTGAGTTGCAAGAGAAGTCCGAAGAGTTGGAGTCTATGAAGATGTTTGAGGGAAGGCCAAAGCCTAGGTACTGTAGTTTGAATGATTAGTCCTGGGTGGTAATGGGTGATTTTATTTACATTTTGTCTTTGTTGACATAGCTTCTTTTGACTCTTCACAGACTTCACATGGGCAAGTGGATGCGCCAAGTAACTCTTGGTGATATCAATATATTTCATAAATCACCAATTCTGAATATTGATTAGCATGGTATAAGTTAATGAGATATTTGCCTTTGAATGGTACCCTTTTCCATGGTCTCATTCTAGCTCAAGCAAATAGAGACTGTCCTAGCAAGCAGAAGCAGTGCCAGCGAAGGTGTGGAGGCTCTTCATCAACTCCTGCAAGATTTGAAAGATGTCATTGAGTTAACTGAAGGTGAATAATAATCAAATATACCATGCACTAGCTGAGAGGCTCCAGTTGAAATTATGGATATTTGGTGACTATATGCCAGTCACTGAAAATCCATTATATTACCAGTGCCTCAAAAAGAGAGCATGAAATATTTGATTTAGATCTCTCACAAAAAATGAAACGCTAAGAATGTAAACTTTAAAGAAATACATCTGAAAATAGATGTCAATAGCTCACGCCTATGTCCAAAATACTCAACCTGCGCTCATGAAGATCTCTGCCCATGCTACATTGTGCAATAGCCCTATTGATAGCTTCAAATTTGGAGGTACATCCAGGAAATATCTGACTAGCATCATTCACGTTATTTGATATCCATACTTTCTTCTTGTTAGAAGTTTTTCATCTCATGTGAGCCATTCATGACTGATCCTAGCCCTGGAATTCTTGGAAGTAGGATTTAACACATATGACGGAAAGAAGAATTTCTGGTGTGAGGAATTCTTTTATTGAAAATCAAAAATTAAGTTACCATGTACATTTGTCAAGCTTCGCATAAAAAGAAATAATAATAATAAAAACGTTACTTATAAAGTGCTTTACCACCGAAGTCTCGAAGCGAAATGGTCTGCTCATCAGTTTTTTTTATATCATAGGGGTGAAAAACAAAAACATGAAAATCACCTGAATACAGGCAGTTTTAATCACCCTTTTCAAGTGACCACCCCCCCCCCCCNCAAAATGAAAATTTATACGGAACTACTTTCGATTGAGTTGTTATGTTAAATGGTAGGGCCTATTGCTTCTATCAGATTGGAAAGTAAAATGGAGGTGTTTGTGCACACGCACAGTGGTAAGGCTGGGATAAACCATGAGTGCTGAGGGGCATCAGTAGTCTCAGTTCTCTGCTATAATTCTGCGTTGTATATACGCGTACATTTAATTTTCTGGTCAGCAATATGATGTTGATGCTAATGGTAACAATGCACTTCTTTTTTATTTCCCGCAGGAAGTCTGCTTTCCTTGCGGAAGAGCAAACTCTTAAGCTATGTTGATGACATCACAGACCCTTCGCAAGCTGAGAAGAAGGCAACAAATGGTGCTGTAGAAACCCATCCAGTTGACGTGGATGAAGAATATGCAGCTTTTCAGGTAGACAAAACTAAATAACAAATCACATTAATGTATCATAAGGTCAGTATTTAAAGAATACAAAATACAGTCAACAATTAAATTACTAATACCCTTACAAAGTTTTGTAATTTTTTAAGTTGGTGAAAAGTTGATTTGTCCCGATTTACGTTTCTTAAGAATATGACTTATTAAAGCTTACATCTAAAAGTATTTAACAAAGACCTTAATCTACACTGTTTGATGAGGATAAACAAGTAGCTGTTGTGTCAATGTTTTTCTTCTCATGAATAGAATACGACATCATTAATAAATGTAAATATATACATATACATATATATATATAGCGTTCTATTCCCTACTTCTTCTTCATCCCTTCCCTTTCTGTTGAGTAAATAGGCTGAAAAAGCCTAACCCTAAACAAGCAACTCCTCTTACACCAGCTTACCACAGAAAAAATAAAGAATGAAGATAACAGTTAGAGTTGTAATGATGATGAGTAGGACGTGGAGGAGAGGGAGAAAAAAGGTGTTTATGATTTGGGAATTATTTCAAAAATCAAATGCAGCCTATCTGTAACTCACCAAAGTCCTGCATGATCATTGTCATTCAATGCAGGCTGAAATTGCAGCAACGAGTAGCTCCTCTTCCAACGGACCAGCTAGAACTAACCAAAGACTAGAAGATGATGCTGACGAGAATGATAATGATGATATTGATGAGGAGGTGGATGGAGATATGAACAACTTTGAGGATATCTCAGGAACCAGCTGCAGCATTCTATACCGACATGAATGGGGTGCGCACCAGAGACACAATGCTGTAGTTTTATCCGTAGAACCATCTTCACCAGATGACGATGAGGTATGTTTACATTTCATTCTTTTTGTCCTATTTCATTCTCACAAAAATAACATATGTCACAATATACCCAAACTCTGAACACACAAAGTCGTTGGTCCAGTACGGCTCGATGTAACCCCGGTCCCACCCTCATTTTCTTCCCCATACAGATATGAAAATTCAATTGTTTTCTTTAGAGAATATATCCTCTCATTAGAGTCAGAAGGGTAGAAACACTGTGCTGAAGTACATGGTTTTCCACACTTCTGGCTCAACAGATGATACAAAAAATATTTAAGTACACCTTGTTTATTTTATTTTATTTCTGCATTTTTCCAAATACAATAACTGAATCATAAATGAAATGTATAATACACATAAGCAAACAATAAAAAATTCATGTCAAAATGTGATTTACGTAATTATATATAATAACAAACTTATAATTTCTAAAATATAGTAATTTGAGTTTAAAGTTTTATCCTAACTATATCTGTGGAAAACTGCAGGAGAATACAGGATGACTAGGATGGTGGCCTCAAAAGAAAAAGCTAACGTGGTGAAATTTAAATGAAAATGTGTTCATACAATCTTTGTTAATGAGTTAGAGAGTGTATTGTCTGGTGTGTGTGTGTGTGTGTGTGTGTGTGTCTATAGTGGATAGTGGATTCGCAAGTAGCTCTGTGTTGTATGGTGGAGTAAAAACAACTGTGGCCATTGCAATACAAGAACAAAGAATACAAATAGCAAAATTGACTTATAATGTGACCAAATTTGAGATATCAATGATATATTGTCATTGTCCCTTACTTTATTTTGTTGTTCTAAAGTTGATTTTTAATTTTTTTTTTGCCTCCTGATTTTTTGCAGATCAAGTTGCGTGTCCTGTTCTGTAACCCTACAAACAACTCTATGAAGCCTTGTCCTTTCTTCTTCAAAGGAGAATGTCGCTTTGCAGAAGAGGAATGCAAGTATGTTTGAAAGATATACAGTGAAACCTGTTTATAAAGACCACCCAAGGGAGGCAAGAAAAGTGGTCTTTATAGGCAGGTGGTCTTTATATACAGGTTCCTTTAGTGCATGTTTCAATGAGAAACAGTTTTCAAGGGAAATACAAAATGTGGTATGTGTAGACAGGTGGTCTTTCTATACAGTTGGTCACTAAAACAGGTTTGACTGTATATATATATATGCAAGATTTATAGTTAATCCTTCTTCCCATGTGACGCTGTAAACCACCCGTCACCGACTGAATAAATATATGTCCTAAAGTGCAACTAAAACTAAAATGTCAAGATTCAAGTAAAGTTGTCATGACACAAAGATTAAGTGTGTTAACAGAGGATGTCCTGTATGTTTTGTTTTTGTTTTTTCCCCCTCTAACATTATTATACTGTAATACTGTTTTGGTGGCAGCAACAATAAAGCCTTTGGCTTTCCTAGCTGTCTCCACATTCATATGACATTATTTGTTGTTGTTGTGTTCTATTGTAAATGTTTCTCTTTAACTTGTACGCTATGTTTTGTATTTTATATGTTTTTCATGATGTTTTTATGATGAATGAAATCAAGAAAATTTACATTTCAATACAATATATAAACACTTGTACCTTGTTTTTCTGTATCTTTTAAGCGCACAAAATGATGGTATTAAAATTACATGCAAATATCATGTTATTTGTTAGAAATGGTTTTGTTATGATGTATTCTTTACAATTGTACTGCCCTCGTCGCTTTTAGTTCAGTTTTCATTCTAACATAACAGTTGCATAGTATCTTAATGCAGGTGGTTATGTGGTCAAATATTTATATAAGCACACATCTATACCTCATGTATCACGTGGAGAATCCAAAGATTTGTACTGAAGAGGGAGGTGGGGCTCTCCTACCCCTACCCACTAAACTATAAGCAGCAGTTCATTAACAATTTGATTTGTATTCTTGGATACAGGTTTTCTCATGGTCACGTTGTCAATGCATCTGAATTGAAACCATTCCAAGAAATAGATCTCAGGTGAGCATATATTTTCAATGAACTCTTTATTCCCCATTATGTTTATTTTCTATTTTTTCATTTTGTATTATTCATTATGATTTTTGAGAATATTATTATAATTTGTACATGACCATAATCTGTGTATACGATATGTTTTCATTCCTAGAAAAAAAAATTAGGTATAATTTTTTTAAAATTTAAATTAAATGTACATGTCACACTCTCGCACTGATTTATGCCTCATCGTTCCTTCTGTTTAAAACTCCAAACCCACCCTCCCTCCTTTTTCTCTCTCTCTGCGTTCCCCATTTTGTTTATTTATTTTTTTTTATTTTTAATGATTCTTGGGACCATTATTAGAATTGTACATGACCATATTCTATGTACACGATTTTTTCCAATGCTAGAAACAAAATTGAGATCTGATTTTCCAAATTAAAAACAAAATGTAACACTCACACTGATTTATACCTCATTGTTCCTTTTGTTCAAAACCTCAAACCCACCCTCCCTCGTTTCTCTCTCTCTCTGTCCCCGACTGACACCCTCCTCTCTCTCTCTCTCTCTCTCTTTCTCTCTCTCTTTCCTCTCACTTCCCTCCCTCCTTTCTCTTTTTGGTATTTTCTATGTGGGTATCTCCTGCAATTGGGACATTTGTCATTCTCTTCATTATATTGTGTCCATCCTTTCAGCCAGCTGTCTATAGAGAGCAGGTGTCTCGCCAAGTACGATGATGATATCTGGTATCCCGCCAATGTCATTGACATCGACAAGGACACCCACAATGTAACTGTTTGCTTTGAGTCTTATGGCAACTCCATCACGGTGGAAGCTCAAAATGTACTACCCATCGGTAAGTCTACTCCATCGATAACTCATTGCAATTGAATTGATCGTTTAATAATGTCAAACCTGAGACGCATGGCCCTACATGTTATCAGTGTCTGTGATATGGTGTAATATTGAAGCCCTAAAAAAAACTGCGCTTCAAAATGATCATGAAGTGCTTCAAAAAATAACAATCTTTAAGTGACTGGTTTCCCCCAATAGACTAGTGTTATGAAAACCGTTAGTAAAGCGTGAAATTTGATTTTGATTTCCAATCATAAATATCTTGATAATGAGACAGACGATCGGCTTGTAAAAGTCATGGGATTCCTGACTGACCTAAAGGTTTATAATTATCATTGTAGCATGAGCTTAATCCAGGATTATGTTTCAAAATCTGAGGCAAAGTTACCCTATCCCTTTAATCAAAGCCCAAGAGGAGTTGAAATGTGTTTTTATAGACAGGTTCTGTTTCTATGCTGCTGACCTGCATCAGGCAGTCAAGATGTTCTGTAGAGACGTTAACAGATATCTATTATAATGAGAAGTGTGTATGACTGTTAGACCAAATAAAAAAAAATAAACATTTAGCGTCCTGCCTTTTTGAAAAATTGGAAGGAGGTGGCCCTTTTTTTTTTTCTTTTTTTTAAAATCAGAAATAGATCATTTTAGCAGTGGGTTTTTCTTCTTTTTTTTTCTTTAAAAAAATAGAAATTTACAAAGATTGTAAAAAAATTATAAAAAATGTACCTTATTTATAAAAAAAAAGGGGGGCGGCCCCTCCAAAAGGAAGCAGGCAGAGACGCTAAACACGAATTTTGTTTAAATGAATATTTTTCTTCAGGTGAAACAAAAGTATCCATTTTGGGCAGTTGGGATAGGGGGCTTTTCTCAATGTAGTCTCTTTAGGAGGTTATTGTGGTAGGGTATATAGTTGATTTGAGAGAAAACAATAAATGATATCTTTAAACAAAAAAAATGTTTGGATTTTTGTTGTAATGAACTGTTAATGTAGGATGATTTCAGTTTCATCTATTCATTTTTGATATGCCAGAAACTCATGAATTTGAGAGAATATCGTTTAAGATTAAAACTAGATGGAACTTCGACTGCGCGCAGTCGAAATGATGCCTCCGTCATAGAGCAATTTTACAAACCGAAACAGAAGAAATTTTCAAATTCAAGTTCAATTGTAATCCTTTAACAGGTTCTCAGAATATCGTGTTTACAAGCTATTTTTGCATACATAAAGAGCCCATGACCTTTGACCTTTGACCTCATGACCCAAGAATCTACTCAGTTCATTGGCTCTGCAAGATACATACATGATCTAAGTTTGGCAAGAATCCATCAATCTGTTCTAATGATAATGCGATCACGAGCTATTTTTGCATACTTAATGAGCCCTGTGACCTTTGACCTTTGACCTCGTGACCCCAAAATCTAATCAGTTCATCAGCTCTGCAAGATACATATATGACCAAAGTTTGGCAGGAATCCATCAATCGGCTCTTCAGATAACGCGATCACGAGCTGTGTTTGCATACATAATGAGCCCTGTGACCTTTGACCTCGTGACCCCAAAATCTAATCAGTTCATCAGCTCTGCAAGATACATATATGACTAAAAATTGGCAGGAATCCATCAATCAGTTCTTCAGATAACGCGATCACAAGCTGTTTTTGCATACATAATGAGCCCTGTGACCTTTGACCTTTGACCTCGAGACCCCAAAATCTAATCAGTTCATTGGCTCTGCAAAATACATACATGACCAAAGTTTGGCAGGAATCCATCAATCGGTTCTTCAGATAACGCGATCACGAGAACGGGACGTACGGACGACGGACGGACGTACGGACGTACGTACGGAAGTACGGACGGATGGACGGACGGACAACCCGAAAACATAATGCCTCCGGCTCCTTCGTAACGGAGGCATAAAAATGGTAGTCTCAACAAGCATAGAGGAGTAAAAAGCTTTCCCATGAAAGTTGAAACCTCCAATGTTATTGCTTGTATTCTTGAATAAGTGCATGTATCAGCTTTGCCCTCTCCTGTGAGTAAAAGTAATGAAGTCTGAAGAATAAGAAGCGCGATGATAACTTTCGCTTCTTGTGTTGCATGCTGATAGGAACTCAAACAGCATTAGACGATGATGATGATGATGAGGAGGAGGAAGATGACAACCATAGCATAGATAGTGATAACAACGAGCCATCAACATCGAGGGGCTCGAGCAGGAGTCGGCTTGGGGATGATGATGATGAAGAGGAGGAGGAGGTCCCAGATGTATTATGGATGCCTTCAGGGCCGTCTTGTAAGCTGGGAGAATGGGAGACGCATACCAGAGGAATCGCTTCAAAGATCATGGCTATGATGGGTTATGAGATAGGGTAAGTACTCTTTCTCATTTATCCAGTACCGGTACAGGGATCTGTATAGACTATGTGAATCAGATTTTCTTCAAATTGGCAACACTAATGCTTTTCTTTACTCATCGTGACCCATCAAGGACAGGGATTCTTAAAAGATGTGATGAATCAGCTCATTTTCTTAAAATTGGCAATATGGATGCCTCTCTTTTCTTGTCACAATATTCCAACAATAATTCTTTTATCTCGAATGAAAATTGCAATGTTTGAGATGTTAAGTTTCTGATTTGATTGTAAAATAGTGATTTAAATTGTGCCAAGATGTTGCCAATTATGAGATTTATACAATAATGATAATAATAGTGGGTTCTTGTATAGTGCTCATGTCTGTCAAACTTGACACTCCTCCTCCATAATTATTCTTAATAGACATCACATTTTAACATCACATAAACTGGGGTCTACGATATTAATTTACCATGACGCTAGAGTGCTTCTAAATGTGGTTGGCTTTTTATGCTAAACTGAATTTTAGCAAAGGTTGTTATGGTTGATAGGAGAAATAGTCTCACTTCTGGGCCTTGTCTTATCAAGAGTTGTGAGTGATTTGAATCAATCGCAAGTCCTCCAATCGATTGCAAGATTGTGATCCCCTATCTCTTATGAATATAGTTTCGATTGATATTAATGATATCAAGCTCTGTATAAGATGTACATGTATGTCACAAAAATTACCCCAACACCATAGAATGACTCTTATATATTTTTTATTGATACAGGAAAGGTCTTGGCAAGCATGGAGAAGGGAGAGTAGAACCAGTTGAAGCTGTGATGGTTCCCCCAGGTAGGCAGTTCCAATCATAATGTGCCTTGTATTTCAAATGTAAAAGAAATTTGACATAACTTTTTCTGAAATCAGTGTGTTTCTTGATATACATAACTTTAATGTAGAGTTTTTAAAATATATAATAGATTTTTAGTGAGGACCAAGAAAGCATAGATTTATATCAAAAGATAAATTATATGAGTAGTAGATTACCAAACATGGATACATAAAAGTAGGTCTTTGAGAAAGGGTCGCATTTGTAAGTTAAAGTGAGAAAAAACTTTACAATTGAGTAATTTAACAAAAAGCTACATGAAATATTATTGCAATCTGCTTCGCTTGAATTCTAGTCCATCTAAAGATTTTAATAATGATGATATAAGTTTGCTGTATCTTTTTTCTGTTTTTCATTTTATTCAGTTAATAGAGTTGTATGAAACAGATTAAGGGGTGTGTCTTGTCAATGGATATAAATTCAGACAAAGTTTTCAAGTAATTCCTTGCATGATTAGATCACTATTATTGATTCAATTAAAAGCTTGCCCTTCTGAATGTAAGGTCCATGCATTTGTGACAAGACGAGTACGTAAGATTACATATACAAATCTAAACTCTTAGGAATTTTCTGTCTGTTCTATTACAGGGAAGTCCTTGGACGCAATCATGAAATTAAGAGAGATGAAGAAACTTGGCAATGTGGGTAAAAAGAAGAAGAAGAGGGGAAAAGGAAAGAATAGAAAGAAGAAAAATCGTGCAGGAAACAGCAACATGACCAAGTTAAAGAAGCCTAAAGATATCTTCGAGTTTATCAATACCCATCTTGGTGCAAAGAAAAGTAAGTTCTCTTACCATACACTGTATCTTAAATGTTGAGTGGCTTATATTTCAAGTTATCAATATGATTTAATTGTTCACATGACACATCAGATTTTGTACATGAATTCATCCAGTTCCTTAATAGTGTTTGCTGAATGGATAATTCAAAGAAAATCAATATTGGATCATTATTTGTTCTTTCCAAAAATGTATTACTCCTGTACAAACAAGGTACATGTATCCAGTTAATACATCATTGCTTTTTCGATATGCAGGTGTTGATACTTTATTTTCCTTATAATCATTACCATTTTTTAAGATATATAAACTTACATCTTACATTGGTATTGTGTGTGTTTGTGAATATTAATGACAAAATGAAAATCGTTTTACATATTGTGTGTAATTATAGTGTTTGCATTTGAAAAATGGTTAAAACATGAACAGTAAAGAGTATACAGCTCTGGTTTTTGTTTAGTAGTGATTTACTTTGGTTGCATTGGATAGTTTAAAAAGTCCTGCATGTATCAAAATAGTACAAAGGACCCAGATTTGAAAATCTAGCCTCTAGCTTTACTATCAACCTTTTTACAGTTCATTGAAATAGATTAATGCATTTCCGTTTTGATAGACATGTTCAGGAATTTGTTGGAGATCCTTTCTAATGATCAAAACTTTATCCGGTATATTTTCTTTTTGACCTTTTGACCCTGCAGTAAAGGTTAACGAACTGTTAGCAGATAACACATTGTTTGTTAAGACTAATAGGATACACAGAGAGGAGAGTCAAGGAGAGAAGAAAGCTAACACAAGACAACTAAATGTTCAGGTTAGTTCTTTTGTTTTTAATTTTTTTAATTTTTCTCTTTAAAGTGATGATGATGATGATTTCCTATGTGTGATTACATTTTCTGGTTTCTGTTTGACTTTTCCTTGTTTTCATTCTCTGTGATATGATTCTCGCTATGTGTGATTATCGCATTATGAGGTCAGATTGATCACTCAGATTAGCACTCTTGTTTTGGGGGACAGGGAGAGTGGGGGTTAGGGATTGGCTCTTGTGTTTCTTGGTATCTTTCCTTTATTAGCTTTTCTTTTATGTATCTGCATTGGTTTATGTTTTATTTTAAAGACTTGTGGAGCCCACGAACATTGTAACTGCCTTTTCACCTCTTCACCTCTTCACATGACATATTTTATATCAAAGTTCAAGGCAGAAATGTTTGAATTGACATGCACATTTGTTTTGTTTTATAATTGTTCATCTTTTAATTTTAGGTGTTGTTTTCCCAATTAATAAATCCTGCAGTATTTTGTTAGCTTTTATGGTATCGTTTAATATTTTACATTTGTACCCATGAAAGTGAGAAATAGTTGTCATTATTTCTCTCTTATTTATTTTGCAATCATACAGCTTCTAAAAACACAGGATGAAACTAGATCTACAGAGAAGAGGCTAACACAACTAAGAAAGTCATTAGTGAGGAATCAAAGGTATGTCTAGATTATCAAAGTCAAATCACTTTTGAGAATTAAAAA
>BEXV01001191.1:39541-55385 GCA_003118195.1 Hemicentrotus pulcherrimus
GTGTTCTTTTAAAAGCCTTTAACATGCTGTTATGCCATTTAGACATGCTAATTAATTATGAATAGTGACACTTTAAAAATTCAAAAAATGGTTTAACATGTGTAATATGATGTATTAAGTACCAAAAGCCCCCAAAAATGCATTTAAAAGAAATTGTATGTTATGCCGTTAAGTCATGGGGCAGTATAGTGGCCATGCATTTTGTCTCCTTCAAGAAAGAAATATTAGTTGTAGAACCTGCCTAGAAAGGCCACCTGTCTACAGTGGCCACTTTTTTCTGTTTCCCTTGGTCTTAATAGACAAGTTTGACTGTACCGGTACATGCTTCAGTACCTTATAATATGTATACCTGGAGTTATTAGTGCAGATAAGTCAATCTCTGTACTAACTGAACCATTGACCAAATATTTGCTCCTCTGGTTATCACTACAATTTTGAAGAGGTTAGATTTCTATTTTCATGTACCGAGTTGATTGGAATGATTTGCCAATGATGTTCAATAACTTTATATCAGGCATGTCAAAGGATTAGCCCAGCCAATTCGCAACAATTATGAATGGAATTGCTCACCACTTGTAAAGTTATTGGTCTTAACTGAAATGAGGAAACTTAAAATGAATTAGATGTTTATGCTAAATATGTTTATTCATGGTACTTAGAGAGTTAATGCTTGATTCAATGTATGAACAATATACATGAAGTGTGTTCACTTCTTAAGACTAAATAATTTATCCAAAGCTTTGGCAAGTGTAAAACAGATTTTTGGTGTTTTTTTAGGAGTGGTCTTATCAAGCTGTGGACATCACCAGACTTCAGTCATTACAAGACACTGAGAGGCCATAATGCCCATGTGGGTTGTGTGGTGTTCCATCCTCAAGCAACGCTCTCACTCTCACCCAACGCCTGCTGTATGGCCTCCTGCTCAGCAGACGGTGCAGTCAAACTCTGGAGCTTTGAAAGGTAAATTTTGCTGTCAGATCATCTTATGAATGCAAATAACTGGAGATGGTGATGATGAAGATGGTGTCCGTGCTCAATGGACGGTGCAGTCAAACGTTGGAAGGTGATCTTCTGTAAGATGGTGTAAAATGTTATGAATGTTAATGATGAGTGAATATTTTAATGGTAATACTTGATGATGATGATGCTGATGATGATAGCAAAAATGAAGATGGTGATGATAATGATTACAAAATGATGACAATGATGATGACAATGATGATGATGATGATGATGATGATGATAGTAATGATGATGATTATGAGAATGAGGATAATTGGGGCCCTTTTGGGAGTAAGGGTAAAGATAAAGGGGAGGAGGGACAGAATAATAGTGATGATGGTGGTGATTTAATTGTCAAAAGCTTATACTTTAAAAGGGGGAAATATTTAGTGGTCAAATTCATTATTTGGGGCATGTCTCCTTTATCAAAGTGTATAAACTTATAATAACAAGCAACTCTTCATTGTTGGTGTATTTTTTCAACAGTGAGGAACCTGTTGCTAACATAGAAGGGCACGAAGCCAGGGTAAGCAGAGTAGAGTATCATCCATCAGGTAGATTCCTAGGCACAGCATGGTAAGATCAAGTATTTAAATTTTTCTCACCCCCTCCGCCTCCCACTTCTCTCTCTCTCTCCCCTTCTCTCTCTCTCTCTCACACTCTCTTTCTATCTTGCTTCATCCATAACCTGTAAGTGTTTCACTAGTGCTTTTCAGGACACTACTCATGAATGAATACCTCTCTTTCTCTCTGTAAAGCGCTTTGAGAGAGCCATCGGTCCTGAAAAGCGCTATATAAGAACTAGCTATTATTATTACTACTAGTAATATTATTACTAGGTATTGTGGCATGCGCCTGTAATCCAGCTAACAGTGGAAGTTATAAACTGATTCAGCCGGGGACGCAGGTTCGAAACTGAGTCACGTCTTTCGGATGGTGACGTTTGAAGGTCGGTCCCCAGATGTAAATAATCATATCTGATTGATAAACGTCTGTAAAAACCCAATACATACACACACACATTATTTTTTATTAATACCAACCAATATGTCACATCTTCTTCTCTTTCTCCAGCTTTGACTCCTCATGGAGACTGTGGGACCTGGAGGTGCAGGAGGAGATTCTCCACCAGGAGGGGCACAGTAAAGCCGTCTACTCCATTGACTTCCAGAAGGATGGTGCCATATGTGCTACAGGGTATGTATCCCTGCTCAGGGCCTGGGGGTGTTTCACAAAGATCCTAAGTTGAACTTATCTTTAAGTTGGACTTTAAGATTATGGAAAGCTGTTAGCATCTTTGAAAATATTTTGTTAAAGTTATTTTAAAAGGCTTGAAATGTTAATTAATATCTTTCATATTTTCTATTATCAAGAGAATTTCATGTTCTCGATGTGGGATTTATGAAAAGTCTAAAATACCTGAGTTTTTGCTTTTGAATATATATTATTTTAAGGCTACACATGGCTATCCATAATTTTGAAGTCCAACTTAAGAGTTAAGTACGACTTTTCTGGTTTCATAAAACTTGTTATCACTAACGAGTGCTCAACTTCTATGACAAATTTGCTCTCGGCCAATCAAGTGCAGTAATTTCAGTAGCTTATAACAGTTATTATTACTTGTGATTCAGAACAAGTTTGATGAAACGGGGCCAATATCATGTAAGGGGGATATGTTCAAGAACATGAGGTAATTGATTGTTTATCAATGTTGTCATTCAGGTGGTTGTACATCACATGCTTTTGCGATGATTGCTCTGTGATAATTTTTTCTTCAAACCTGAACTCTACACTATACCCAACCCCAAACCTTACCCTCAACCTAGGCTAACTTAAAACCAAATTGCAGCCCTAAACCTATCCCTTCACTTTTTGAGGAAATAAAGCCCAAAGCAATCGTTCCTGAAGCATGTGTTGGAGTACCCATTCACGCATTCAGCATTGATTACTGATTACTTTTACATGACCAAAATGGAAGCAAGACCGTGATTTTTTATTTGTTGTAGTTGAGGATTAATGCTTTATCAAAGGGCGCTTGTGCATCAGCTGGGTTTCAAGCCAATGCCCTGCTACAAAACCTCCGCCGTATCACTAAGCCATCATGCGTCCTCAATATTTTAGGGGAATAGTTCAAATGAAAGGTAATTCATGCTGACACTCAATGGTAGCTACTTTCATCGTGGTGTTTGTACTGTATAGATTTATCGTTCAATGCTTTACAAAACATAGTTGGATGGTGTCAAACTAAACATTGTTTCAAAAACTGTTGAATGTTTTAAGATTTCTTTGCTCTTATCTCTATGAGGCAATCCAACATAGAATTTCATTTTTTCAGAAATGAGCTCGTTTTGTGTCGATATCCATGTCACGTTTCATGCAAAGAAACTGTAATATCTGTGATGCATGCATAATCTCTGAAACTTGCCTAATATGTGTTTTGGCTCATTGTCTTTTCAGAGGTATGGATGCGTTCGGTAGGTTATGGGATCTGAGGACAGGCCGTTGTATCATGTTCCTAGAAGGTCATCTCAAGTCAGTACTTGCTGTCAACTTCTCACCGAACGGGTAAGAGATCATCAAAGAAGTTTGTGACATTTTCACATTATCTCAATAAAGAACTTTTTTAGCCTCTCCCACACACATGATGCAAGAATTGGCCTATGAAATTATTATGTGGCTCATATTATTTCATCATAGCTCGATTCTCTTGTGCTAAATGGGATCTATCGTAATCTCTGTTTGTTTTTCTCACAGCTATTAGCTTGATACCAGAAGCTCACATCTCTTGTGCTAAATGTGATCTATCGCCATCTCTGTTTGTTTTTTCTCACAGCTATCAGCTTGCTACGGGAAGCGAGGATAATACAGCTAAGATATGGGACATGAGACAGAGGAAAGTACTCTATACCATCCCTGCACATCAGAATCTGATTACTGGGCTCAAGTTCCAAGGTAAACAATACTATATGGAATCAAAGAACCATTAGAATTTGTCCATTTCTGTGAAATGAAGGTACAACTTTAACAATTCTATGACACCATGTTTATTAACTATAGCTATTGATGAACGATCACGTTTATAATTTGTTCATTCTTTAAATTCTGGTTTCATTTGGCTAAGAATATTACCAAAAAAAAGAAGAAAAGGAATAAGTCGTTAAGTGGTTAAGTCGCTGGACTATCGATCACAAGCTCTGCGGTTCAAGACCCGACGCAGCACTAATGTCCTATGGCAAGAAATTGATCTATATTTGCCACCCTCAACCCAGGTGATGTAAATGGGTGCCTGGCAGAAATTTATTCTTTAAAATGCTAGAGCGCTGTAATGACAGCACAGCTAAACCCGGGGTAACAATCTCCAAGTTTGGAAGTGCTTAGTGATTATAATAAGCGCTTTATAAAAACTGAGTATTATTATTAATGATAAAAAGGCAGGGGAGGAGAAGGAGAAGATGGTATAGTAGAAGAGGAAGGAAAGAAGGAGGAGCGGGGGCATTATCACGTGTGAATAAGCAATTCAACCGTGTTCCATTATCGTCTTTTAAGGTACCACTGGAGACTACCTCATTACCTGTTCATACGATGGCACAGCAAAGGTAAGATCATACATGTATATACATTGAACCTCCCATAAGATCATGTCGTGCAGGTCAAAATTGGCCAAGTCGACTCTTAAAGCCCCACTTCACTACTTATAGCTACATGCGCCCTCTATATAACAAACAATGCCAAATCTGTGAATTTCAGTACTAAATGAGAAAAATGAATCAATTTCATGATTACCCAAGTCAAAGCTGAATGTAAATCAACTCATGTTTTCAAAACACTCACAACTGCTCTATTCATTAGACAGGGTAATGCTCTGGGGGATATTTGATATGGCTATTAATTTCTTAGGTTATACTTTTTGAAGAAAATATTCTCATGAATCTCTAGTAAAGGTTGATGTGTGACTTGTTCCTCCCATCTTTCTTTTTTTAAATACATGTTTGCTTTCCAACTCGCTACCTCCACTCTTTCTTTGCTTATCCATAGGTATGGGCACATCCAGGCTGGTCACCTCTCAACACGCTGGCAGGGCATGATGGGAAGGTCATGTGCGTCGACCTTTCACCCGATGAGAAATACATAGCAACATCCTCGTTTGACAGGACATTCAAATTGTGGGCACCAGAGTGAAACGAAGTGGAATTTTAACTACTCTATTTTGTTTTTCTTCTTCCACCTTGGAACTGTGCACCAAAGTTAAACAAAGTGGGATGTTAATTTTGTTTTCTTCTTCCATCTTGATACTTGGCACTGGAGAGAATAAATGTGTAATGTTTTTATTCTTCCCTACTTTTATACCTTTATACCGGTATCAAAGATGAAAAATTATTTTGATATCGTTAAGAGAGCAACGCCCAACAAAACCGAACAGTTAAATCCTGGACCAAGAATTTCCTTAACTGCCACACTCCCTGTGTCTCATTGTTTGTGAAAAAGGGGTTGTCACAAAATCAAGACTAGAAATGGGTAATTTTACAAAGCAATCGTCCCATCAAGTGTGGGGATATTTGTTATTACACTTGGCAAATGAGCAATCCTGAAGCAAGATGAAGAAAGCCACTGAAATGTTGAAAAAAGACATCATTGAAAGATAATTATTAGAGGTGTAGAGGTGTTGTGGTCGAGTGGATACGTCGCCAGACTGTCGATCACAAGGTCCGCGGTTCGAGTCCCGCCGCCGCACTAATGTCCTTTGGCAAGACATTGATCTACATTTGCCANTAGAACAAAGCCCCTATTCCACTTCCCTTGTCATTTAAATATCAAATGAATTTAGGTTTTGGATTGGTGCCTCTTTTGTAATCCACATCAAATAATTACAGTTGATTCGAGAACTGGTTAACTTCTTTGGAAGCTGTTTATATCCATGATAATATCATGATCGGGAAATACTTTGTTATTCGACACATGCGGGTTGCCATGCCTTTTCTTTCATGTGCACACCCTTTGCACAATGCGTGAACTATTTTTGTGATACATCTTAGATACAGAGTGATGGCTAGTGTACCATGCTTTTTTTGTGTAAAAAAAAATTGTGGAGCCTTTTAACTAATAAACTTAAAATCTCCAATTCGAAAATGGCTTCAAAAGAATTGGCCTCTCAATATCTTTTCATATATGAAATTTTTCTTTGATTAAAAAAAAACACACAAGCAAGTTCAGGAATTATCAATTTTCGATTAGAATACAGTTTACCTTATTTGTTATCTTGACTATTTCTTGTAACAACTACACCCTTCTCAAACCAAGCCAGTATAAGGATATTGAAGACAAAGCAAACAAACTGTCATAAACATTCAGTAAAATGTAGATTTTATTCTCTTCTGTACAAAGCTGTGCATACTTTTTTTTAACATAATAAAAGAAAGATCTAGTGCTCTGAAAGTACAGGTGAAAGTCAAATCCTAGTCTTCTCTGTGTATTTGTAATTGTCTTCATGAAATATACGCCAAGCATTAAACTTATTGTTTTTACGCATAGAATTTCACATGTGAACAGAGATAATACATTATACAAGTTTTGAAAGAATCAATCAACAACAACAATGGACAAAGTAACATCAAATAGTTTTTCCAAGTAACTAATCAGTCAATATCTTTTCACATCACGGTGCAATCATGAGCTTTTTGTCACTAGCTACCAAAAATGTCTATTCTGATGGAATAATGACACTTTCAAACCAATACAAAATGTTTTGAAACAATTCTTTACCATCTCATATTGGATAAATATGATTAAAAAAACCTTTAATAAAACTACACATACAATGTTAATTGTAAGAAATTGAAACTGTGCAGAATAGACACTTATTGGTGCTAGCCAACTGTGTGCACATGCAGCCAGTTTAAGCAAAAATTAACCAATGACTTGACCTAATGTTAATTTGCCATGACAATTAAACAAACATATAAAAATGAAAGTTAACTTAGTTTTTGGAATACAGCCCCCTGATTTTGAGATGTCTATTCCATATTTTTGTTCTTATTACTATATGCTAAATGTTGGAGGTGCAAATGTCAAAGGTATTATTTTGAGATACTGGTACTGTAATTCACATGATATACTCTCATGACCACATTATACATTCCTGAAATGAGTGATTTAACTACAAAATCTAACTCGTGAAACCACTCATCTATTGTATATGTACAATTTCAAAAATCAAATGTCACATTACAGGTAAAATACTTGATGAACATGAGAAAAGTAATACATGTAAGTTGAAATAATGGACGGGTAAAATGGACATTGGTAATATGAAAGGAAGGTGGAAGTACAATGTATATGGTTTGATCCTAATATATTTGTTCAAGTAAGCTGGAATTCTAATATTCAATATATTTAATAGGTACAGGTACGATAAATAGTGGCAATGACAGGTACTAAACAAAAACAATTTACATCTATATTTCATATTACATTCCAATATTTTTGGTGTAAACAGTGTGATGTTATGACTTCAGACATCATTTTATTAAAAATTGTTTGTTCAATCTAAAACTGAAAGAAGCATCAGATATATAATTACAGAACCAAACAGTCTGATGTTATAAATAGATATCATTTCACTGAAAATTGTTTGTTCAATCTAAAATTGAAAGAAGCATCAGATATATAATTACAGAACCAAACAGTCTGATGTTATAAATAGATATCATTTCACTGAAAATTGTTTGTTCAATCTAAAACTGAAAGAAGCATCAGATATATAATTACAGAACCAAACAGTCTGATGTTATAAATAGATATCATTTCATTGAAAATTGTTTGTTCAATCTAAAACTGAACAAAGCAACAGTTGTAGAGCTATAATTACAGAGCCAAACAGTCTGATGTTATGACTTAGATATCATTACACTGAAAATTGTTTGTTCAATCTAAAACTGAAATAAGCAACAACTGTATAATTACAGCGCCCTCTATCATATCATTTGGCAAACAAGCACAATTTGATCATGTCATAATACCCCATTAAACATGTGATTTAACATGTACACAAGGTCAAGTCAAGGTTATTTTGTCCCATAAATATGTGAATGACCACATCTAAGAATTCAGTCTTTACAGGGACTGTATCAAGCTTATAGTCCCACTAGATATGGAATCACACATAACCTTGAATACATGTAAAATAATGTTTTATGTCAATTTATGCTAAACTCCAAAGCATAATTCAATAATACTTGACGATCTTTGGGACATACAGTGGGCTTGCTCATGAGCGTATGTAAGATTGATAACCCTTAAATAAGTTTTTGTAAAGAAGGTAAACATAAACAGTACATATATTTTTTGTTTGTTCCTTTTATGTATTCATCTGTTTTTGAAACATAGCAAAGGTGAAAATCAACTATTTGCTACCACATCAAAACATTTTTTTATTTAATTCAAACAAAAATGACATTTTGGGGAATTTACTTCCTCTCTTCTTGCTAAAACTCTGATTATCAATGTTCCAAAACTTGATAGATATTCAGCAAATCAAATTCCAGTTGATCTTCATGTATTATTTCAAAATCTACATGCAGATATTGACTTAATAATCAAAACATCATGAAAGAAACCATACACAATTAAATAAATCAAAGAGTATATACACCGAATCCGAACAAAAATGTATCATTATCACTTTGTAACAATGAAAATGTTGTCTAGCAGCTTCTACAGTAAGTACAATATGAAGGGGACTTAGAAGAAAAGCTTTACAAGTAAAGTAATTTCCTTAGCATTTAAGATGTCGGAGAAAAATGTAGCTAAGAAGAACAATGGACACAAGTTCAATAATTCTTGCTCTTGAAAGCACTACCCTATTTAGGATCTAATACTCGAAGATCTAAAAATGTCAAAACCTGACACCCTGCCAAAACATTTTCATGTGTAAAAGGCTTGCAACAGATGAATGATCACTGTGTTATTTTTTTAACAGCATTAGTGTCTGTGAAGTATTATTTTGATAACTTCTGAAAGTTTATTTGGAAAGCACATAAAATCTTCCTTTAAAAAAAATAAAAAAATAAAAAAATAAACTGCAATTAAATTTTTTAAATTTCAACAAGAAATACACTACCGATCAAAACAATGACCATGATGAAATCTGTTTTTTTTATTCAACTTTGAACTTTATACATTGTATATGTATCACAGTTGACTCCTGAAAACGTGCTGAATCTTTGATTCTGATAACCTGTAAGATAGTTTACATCAAAGGTTGCAATGTCAAGCAAAGTTTTATGTATGGAGGCTGTGGTCAGCAAGCTGCTTGGAATGATAGATAATATCTAAACACAGGTTTCTCGGCGATTAAAAAACACCCTTAGTGCTACTACAGTGGAACTTCATTATAACAAATTCCTTAGGGATTTAGTTTTGTTGTTGTTGAAAGCTTGTTATTTCAGGGCTAAAAAGTAATAGAAAACAATTAAATGAGCAAAGTATGTTACCCTGTCATAAGAAGAGTTTTTTTTACAAAAAATGTAATGTGAATGGGAGATTTCAATTTTTTAATTTAACAAGGGTCATAGCCATCTCAGTATACAGTACATAGAGTTTGACCAATGTGGTTCCATTTGGTTACATGAGGATGTATTTTCTTTTGTTATGTGCTTTCCCAACACTGCAGTATTCCCCATATTGTGCCCAACTCAAACTGGGTTGACCAAACTCTCCTAATCAAACGGCTCTGCCAAGGGTTCTCCCCAGCAAAGGTGCCAGCAATAGAAAAAAATAATATGTGGATGCATTCAACCTGCAAAATTACTATGGTCCTATAATGCATCCCTGGGATGTAACAAGACCATATATTTCAATCAGTTTGGACCAAGGGTAGATGTTTTCCTGCCGAGAAGCCTGCCTTCACACGTACATCACACAACTCAGTAAAACTTATCTTCTAGATTAACAAATCTCCTGTGATCAACATGGTTGGTCTTATCGTACGAGCCACCTCTCCAGGGACCCTTGTCCAGCGTGATCTCGCCATTGATGTGCAGCTTGTCCGCGCGTCCATTGAGCGTCCGTCTGTAGAAGAGCGTGTTCTCGTCGTGACCTTTAGGCATCTTGCCGAAAGAAAGCTTGAGCATGCGTTTTGTTAGATCCTTGGTGTCAGTGCTCTTCTCGCAGATGTCGCGGGCGTTCCTTGTACCAACGGCAGTCTTTGCTCTCGATGGGGCTTGGGCTGTGCAAAAAAACAAAAAATGTTAAGTTGATGGTTAACACAGTACTCTAAATATCAGGGGGCGTTTCACAGAGCCTTTTTTCAATGACAAATAATAAAAATCAGTGACAAATCTGCTGATATCCAAGCAGAACCAAGGGTTTCAGTAGCTTATAACACAACTTGTCATTTGTCACTGACGACAAGTTTTGTGAAACGCCCCCCCTGGTCAGAGCCAGAACGGTGTTGACTCATATCATTTCATGTAGAGTATAAGAGACTTTTTAAAGATTTTCTTTCTCTAAAAAGACGATATCACAGCTTCTTCCAATACAGGTCCACTTACTAATTATGCTCTTTCATCCCGGGCATTGTTTCTACCATCACAACTGAAGCAGAGAGCACAATGGAATTAATAGGGTATGTCATCAGGGTTTTTTAAATCACAAGTATCACACATAAATAATGCACAACAGCTTTATAATAAATTGGAAATCAAGTGGACACACAGTTTTTGTTCAACTTTTAACTGATCAGCTTTCTCTTATGAGAAAAGAATTCTCAAGAGGAATATTTCTAATGAAACCCATAAATATTTTGATAGAGTTCAGTAGACTTTACACAACATCATGATATGACAGTATGCAGAATTGATAATTTATATCAACATATAGCTAAAAACATGTACAGTCAAACCTGTCTACAGCGTCTGCCCAAAGAAAACATACAAAAAAAATGTTTTTTGCAGACAGCTAGGTGCATGGTCTTTGTAGACATGCAGGTTCCTTTAGTACATATTTAAATGAGAAACCATTTTCAAGGGAAACAAAAAATGTGCTTGTTGTAGACAGGTGGTCACTAAAGCAGGTTTGACTGTACTACAAACATCCAGACACTTACTTTCTGTTTTAGATCTTTGATGTCTTGCACTCTGTATACTCCTAGGTCTCTGTGTCTGTGGGGGCCATGTTTCTTGTAGCTCTTTGCTGTTCTCTTTGATGACACTGTATACTTTGAGTAAGTTGTCTAACACTAGAGGGACTATACTGACGCAGCCTCCATAAAGGACACGGGCCTCAGAGCAGCTTAGATGATTCACCTAAAATGGGAGACCAAGACGAAATACTCGATGACTGACAATCATGCCGTCAGGTTGATTGATAGATTGGTTAAGTTGACCTCGCCATGCATAGAAAGCACGTACATTTACATGTTTATATGTTTATAAAGGGACCTAAGGCTTTAAGTCCTATTCATGGGCCTTGTCAATTGAGGATTAATGCACCACTAGAGGGTTAGCGCATCGACTTGGTATTGAACCTGAGACCATGCATGCAATGAGCAATTATGACTCATTCTAAATGTACATACTGTACAGTGTGAGCATATATGACACTTACAATCACATGTGCATGTGTATCTCATGGAATGAGGAATTCTGGACATAATCAAGTCATGATATTGATGATAATCGGGAATTAAGTGGAAAATAATTTTGCAGTAATTTTAGTAAAAAACAGTGATTGCAATTTTGCATCAATACATAGGATCACAATTCCAACTTACAGATATGAGTACACACATATACAGGCAGATACTATAAGAAATAGTTTCTATTGGGATGGTTTAATAGTACACAATAATTTCTGTGGGTTATCCTTTTACCACCACTTTGTAATAAGGGCCCTGCCAATAAAATAAGGACCCTCATAGTACATCATTATAGTGATAGCTAGCCATGCTACATCTGCTATTTATTGTCCCATGCAGCTGTAAAATACTCCAATCCATAGATACATATATTTTCATACATGTATCCTACTGCTGCCACCATTTTGTCACAAGAGACATCAACAATAAAATAAGGAAACCAAATTTGTTTTAATATTATGCACAAACAAGCACATTATGTTTAATGGAGGTACTGGGTACGAATTGGGTACGAACACAATTGCAAAGACAATGGAGAAATCATTGCATGGGCAATTTTAATACCCTACATGGTACATGAATACATTTTGTATCCCACAGAAAATGCATGTTCAAATTTCTTGCAATTACAACTGCAAAGACTTTCAAGAAATCAATGCTAGGGGCTGATGTTATAATACAATTGTAATGTTAACACATTTTAATGGATGATGGATAAGGCTATTGAAATTGCCAGGGTTAACTCTAAAAATCTTTGCCATCATGTATATGTTTGAAACATCAATAAAAATAAAAATGTGACATTATTACTCTACGTAATGCTAAATACATGAGGCAAGTTGAAGTGGAGTCAAAATCAAGTAAAATCTACTAGCTGTTGTTCAATCTGTTGATAATGAAGTCCAATGAAACAAAATATGTCTATTTTTCTCAAATAAATCCACCTACCTCCTGATGTGGGTATCCAGCTCTTAAAGATGAGAATTCGTTGCTTGGGTTGAGTAATGTCCTGCCTCGGGCCATGGCCTGATTGGCCGGACCCTCCTTGATCGCATCAGGATTCACGTTGGAAATACGCATAACAATGTTTGTCAGCTCACCTACCAGGTCTAACCATTGCTTCATGGCCCGGCGGTCAGTGGCATTGCGGCTACGCTCAAACAGTTCTTTGACCTATTGTGAGATGGAATGTGGGAAAGAGAGATAATTTAATTTCCTTGTCTCATTTCAATAAGTAAATCTTTCGCTATAGAAACCTAGAACATAATTATTATTCTTAATTTAGGCAATTAAGACTTCTCCTTTTATCCTTATACTTGTCATAATTTAAGATTTTCTTCATAACGTTTACATGTTTGTGTCCCCATGATCTTTCTTAAAATGCTAATAGATTCATACCTTTGCAATTTCTTAACGATGGAGTATATATATACTTACATGATTGATGGACCTGACTGGTTTGGTTTTCTCATACGCATCTGTCCTGGTGTTTGCCAAGGCATTGATGAATGTAAACTGCTGTTGCTGAAGGACCTTGTAGCGTTCCCTCAGCTTGGCAACATCTCTACGTATAGCATCCATGTCTGATTTGATCTGAAAGACATAAAACATGCAAATATTGTCATATGCAATTTAGGAATACAAAATATAAAGCTGTTGATTAAAATTAGCACATACATAATAGAGGACCTTGGAGGATGCCATTCCATAGCTCCATGTATACATTTATATCCAATTTGATCTGAAAAATGTACAATTCATGCAAATGTCATAAAATGGAATCAATGAAATCACTACTTTTTAGAAACAATTGCATATTCACAATGGTGACGACACAAACATTCAACGCAGGGCTAAATTTTGTGGCCAACAATACTGCATGCAGACAGGTGAATTGTTTTGACTGAAAAGGAGGAGAAGAAGGAGAAGGAAAAAAGAGAAGAGAAAATTAGTAAGATCATTTCAAGAATAACTCTGTAGGCTTTCTCTGATACACTCTTCATGTAAAAAAAAAACACAATAAAAACTGTTGATTATCATAGACTGCAAAGCTGAAATAGCATAAAGTCAGCAAGATGATACCGGAAATAGCTATAGCTGACCTCTGCTGATATAGCAATAAAGGTTAAAGCCATACAGTTTTATTCTTAGAAAACTTACATTCTCGGTGATGACTGCTAGAAAAGAAGAGCATTTGCAAATTATGTAGAAACAAAGAGCCTCCCCGCCTCTATTACAGTCACCATACTCGCTCCTTCAAACAAAGTTCCTTACTACCCAGAAAATTAAACGCTATGTGTATATATTGCACTGTCCATGCCATTACCATAGCAACCAGTTCGCTGTTAGTGTTTGTCATTGTTCACTTTCCTTGCGAGGCAGCACACCCATGCAAGCAAAAATTGATGAGCAAGGCATCATGCAAGTGCATCTCACAAGAATCGATTGTTACCATGACAACCATTTGATAAACAAGAGCAGATTGCTGTCTTGACTGCCACCAGCCGCCTTGCAGAATCAGGAATAATTGTAACTGGGATTCCGGATCAGTGATTGATTGATTTTTATGCATGCATGTGTATTGAGGTATGATGAATGGCAGATGCAAAAGATTGAAATAGAAGTAGATTGTAAATGGAAAGATTGATGTTTGAGGCAAAGAAAAATATTGAGAAAATACTGGAAGGTGCATTTACTGAGTTGATTGGACCTTTGATATATCTCTCTCCTTTTCTCTCAGCTTTCTTATTTATTTTGTTTTTTTCATCATAACAGTCAAACCTGTCTCAATAGGGGGTGCCTGAAAAGCCGCCTAATTTCTACAGTGACCACTGTCCCCAATATATGGCTATGTATTCTTCAGTGGATTGCTTTCAAGATAAATATCAGATGAATTATATACATCACTTCACTAAAGATTTTGGTTTCTTTATCTGTAACAGATTCATTTGTGAAAGATGTTGATAGAACATTGAGTTCAAAGGCGTGAGAAGAACCTCATCAAATTGCAGATACTTGGAACTACATACCTTTGGTAGTCAAATCCAAATGTGATGTTTGAGACTTTGAATACAGTTAATTTTCAGTCTTAAATGATTTTACATTTTATTCAAATCAGGATTATAAATTTGGAGTAATTGGAAAAGGAATCTGAAAAAGCTTTGAGTTTTTTTTCCAATATTCTCTTATTACCGGTTTATAGCATTTCTTAAATCATAATATTTGTTAATGATTTTACAAACACTATACAAGATACAAATGTATGTCTTTTTCAGAATTACCGGTATGTATAAACAGTTACTCTGCATACTCTGCATACATCGAATCAAGTTGGTACCACAAACAAATAGTCCAACTTTTGACTAAGGAAGTGTAAATTACATGTTTTACGTAAATTAGTAAAAAAAAATGTGACTTCCCTTAGGAAAAATTTGATTCCCCTTAGGGAAAATTCAACTTGGGCAACCTCAAGTTATGAAGAGTTAATTTGATGTTGTATTGCAGATATGTGGTGCATCTCCATATAGACATTGTATAAACATAATCAGAGGAAATATACATTGTAGTTACAAAAATTGACAGCACAACAACTGTTAGATACAAACATTAGCAAGTTACACAAAGCCAGGCAAACAAACTGCAGGTGTCGTGTCCTTCATGAAGTAGGTCTGTAGATGGGGAGTCTCATGCATACAGGTATTGTGAATTTTTGTTTGCTGATGTGCTTCATATCAAGATGGAGAAGAAAAGATCTGACAACGGTATTGACTTGTTGGCATGGTAGTATGGGGATGGTTCGTCCTTTCTTTACAATAATGATGACAAGTGTTTGATCAAGGACTTCAGTGTAAAAAAGAATGGCGTGTATAATCCATCAATTGATTCTATCCTTGTATCTATTCTCGTGCATTATTGATGCTATCATTATTGATTTTTACACCAATATTCTTTTATTTTTTACTTCATTCCTCAACCGTCATTCCAAACAGAATTATCATTGCAATGTGCAGTTCCATGCAGACGGCTTCAAGTACCTTCTTTTAAAGGAATTTAAAACTGAATTTAAAGATGAAGTTGAGTAGTGGTCATGCGATTGCATTGTGAAAGAAACGGTGTGGAATCGACCAAAAAAGGTTGGCCATCTAGCATATAAGAATTTGTGTGTATTGCAAGGTTCTGGAATCATCAAAATGATAAGAAATTTGGTAA
>BEXV01001192.1:0-12427 GCA_003118195.1 Hemicentrotus pulcherrimus
ATGTAGATGATGATGATGCTGAAGATGGTTATGACATCATGGTACCATGCATTTTGATAATTTTTCTTCTTCAAAATTTAGTGTTTTGAAGTGTACTTCTTCTATTATTTTCATTTATTACCAGGGTACTCTTCCTCCCAGGCCACAGGTTAAACTGAAAACTAAAGTCTTTCGCCGCAGATGACGCTGTTGTCGTACGCTGAGTGCCCTGTGAGTTACTATGTTTCATAGTGGCTCTCAATTCACGTATAAAACACGGTAGTCCAGCGAAATCAAAATGCGGAAGTGGATAGACATGCGCATAGTATGGGAATTTACATTGACTGCATTTTGTACACAACAAATGATCAGACAGAACATGACCGACAACACATTCACGGTCGACCATGGACTGCATAAGAACTGTATTTGGCCAAACGGTAGCCAGATAATTATTAGCAGAAGTCTATGCCTAGAATATCTTGGGCTGACCGTCCCTGGTGTCTGAGAACCTTATTTGTCATTGATGAATTCATTTGAGCATTCGATTTCGACGTCGACCGATGTTTTTGAGGAAATAATCTGCTCCAAACGAAGTCAAATCTGGCATGTCCACAATGCTAATGCTATTTTATTGATCTGTTGATTGGTTTGGAAAGACTGGTGGAAGTGCTAAAAATAAATTTGTCACAGCATTATTATGCAGCAGGACATTGATACATGATATTAAGAGTGGTAACAAGAGGTGAGATCCTTTTCTATTTAATGATACGTCTCCTACACGTACAACAAGGTCGGTCTAGAAATTTATTAATTATACAATTAGATCTAGAAAAAAGTAGAATCTAGATGACTAGATCTAGGTCTTGAGACGTCTCCTGTCTACAGTCTAGGTCTCTAGATCTACATGTAGATTAATATTATTAAAGGAGTGACCCCAAGAGTCAAAAGTGTCTTGAATTGATGCAAAATTCATATCACTGCGAAGGGGAAGCCTAGCTAGCTTACTGATCAAATGCAACAACTTCCCTCTTCAAAATATGTTTGGGGCCCGCAGTAATCAACTCTCAAAAATGTTAGTTTTGAGATCCTGATTTTCTGCCTTCACCGATCATTAGTAGAGCGTCACTATTGTGACGTCACATACGGGACACGGCTAGCTACAAAGCTATCTAGCTGCAGACGTGCGCAGAATACATTTTAAATAGACGTGACTCAACTATTTGTAAAATTTGAAGCATAATCTTGAGATCAAAATGACGGCTGTAGATCTAGAGTGTAGACAAGGAAATTGAACTATTGAATATGGACATTGAAATCGGTGAAGAAAGTGAGGCTTAATTGCAGAATACCCTATATTTGTTAGTCTTCATATAGACTAGTATTAGCCATAGATATACATGTACAGTAGATTGTGATTTTATTGTTTGTGATAACGGTGATACAGGTATTGAAGATTGTATAATGCAAGTGTTTGTATTCATTTGGTGGATGAAAAGTTGAATTCTACGCTGTTTTGTGCATCATTGCAACGCTGAACAACAAAAACAATAGCTGAATTCGTAGCTTTTATTGGTGTTGTTGCAAAGTTTGTATGTTATGTTCATGAAGATCCAGACAGGTTCATATTTAATTTCAGGAAAGTGACAATCTTCTTTGCCTTTTGTTAGCTATAGAAAATTATGCTTCTCAGAAGCAAACCACTGAAGTACTTGCTACTAAATACTAGGTAGCCTACTGTATTTAAAGTACATGTTCATTGATTTTGAATACGGTATCGATTAAATTTGTTTGATTGAAATGAGGGAATGTAAGATCGAACAAGGTTAAATCAAAATTCCCTGCATGGAAACATTCAAAGTAACAGTCATTATCAAAACAGTAAAATACTGCCCCACCTCTGCACTTGACAAGCTCTCCGAACACTGCTGACACTTGTGGCGTCACGCACGGGACCAAATTAGCATAAACAAACGGTGTCCCTTATTACAATGCATACATTTTCAACGCCTCTTGCATCATCTCCTTTTCACTTATTTTTCTTACTCCACCGGCATTATTGTAACTGTTTGAACTGTTGCCTCAATCTGAATTTTGGATATGGTTTCATTTTGATGAAAAAATATAGCGTTAAAAAAAATATAGTAATCAGTTGTAGCTTCATATGGATCGTAAGAAAGACGCAATTGTACATTGAGATGCATATAAATATATGCATATAAATATATACATGTACTAATGCATGCTCAGCGTTTCAATCGAGAACAATCACCCTTAATTCTATAATTTTGCAAGCTTTTCAGTTCAAAGTAGGCTGATATTTTTTTATTTTTTTTTAACCAATCATTTATCCTTGCCCTGAATGTTTCTAAGCAAAGGGTTATAATTAGTTAAAGGATGTTGTCTGCTTACGCAGAATCGGTGACGCCATCAAAGCATCGCTAAATTTTCTGGCAAAGTGCTTTAATATATTCCAGATCCGGAGAGGTGATCGTATTTGTGTTTATTTTCTATTGTCTGATATGCAGTTGACCTAAAACTTATACGACTGTCATCTGTAAGCTTTCTGGTTTCTACTTTCTAGTAATGCATTACCGGCATACAGTGTATCTATGATTTTCCTTGAATGTCTACTGTAATTATCTTTAGGCTTACAATGTACATGTACATGTACATATGGATGTCAGTATTTACACATCTACAGTGTATTCTACGTGTACTCTGTATGGAACCATCTATTTATCCAGAAGTAAACTAAAAATATGTGTAGGGATTTGTTATAAATCTTTAAACCACCCATCTTCTTTCCCTGTGCAATATACTACAATTGTCAGGAATAGGAGTAGGTACCGGTTACTGTCCTGGTATATCCAATGTCTAGTGATGTTGATCTTCATCACTGTTTATTCAGAACCAAGTGCTTTTGGCTGCCTGATCAAACATAGAATCAGACATAAAATCAGAGTTTATTTCGGCTAGCCTGGTTTCCAGGGTGACTGACGTCTGACGTAATCTTTTCTCTTTTAACATCATATGGTTGTGAGGTACAGTACACTTTTAAAGAAAATGTTGTTTATGTCTAAGGCGAGGTATTAATCTTCAGGGTAAAAATAAGATCTAGCAGGCATGTATCTTTAATAGTTTTGCTTTGGATTGAGGGCACTTTGAGAAACCAGAAAGTTTTTTGTTTTTTGTTTTTTAAATTACTTACCCCGATACTACATACATGTACAATGCACTGTACTGTAAGTGAAAAAGGGAGAAAAGAAAATCATGTTCATCCTTAAAAAAATAGTAAGAATGAGGTACACTGTACATGTACTGTACGTCCACCACACACAGACTGCATACATTTCAGAGAAATACAAATGTACACCGTTGCCCATAAAGTTGGAATACCATTTTTCATACCTCTTTCCATGAAATGATTGTGACAATATGATTTATATTTCTACTTGTCTAGATATACAACTTGATGTAAACTTCAAAGTAGTATTTCAGATATAAGGCAATGGATGGAAGTAAATAAGTTAAAATTGAATGATTCAAAGACTGAATTTTTAGTTGCTGCTTCAGCTCACAATCTGCGCAGTCTTCCAAATGTTCAGTTGGATGTTGGTTGCACACTCATTACCCCTTCAAAAACAATAAGAAACTTGGCATTGTATTTCATTCTTGCATATTTTGTAAACTGTACATGTAGATGTCTCACAATCTTTCTCACATCTGGTTACATAAAGAATATTGCTAGAATCACAAGGTTTATTGACCAGTCTGCCTGTCATAATGCTGTGAGTTCTTTAGTTCTATCCAGTATTGATTATTGTAATGGGCTTCTCTCTACCATTCTCTCAACTAAATTGGATCATGTTAAACGGCTACAAAATTGGGCAGCCTGATTGATATTTCAGGTTTCTAGGGACCATCCATCTCGGCCACTCTTGAGCTCACTACACTGGCTTCCTTTGAAACAAAGAATAAATGTTAGAATGCTCTAGTTTGTGTACGAAATACTCAGTAATCAAGCTCCACAATATTTTGATACCTTTTTGAATTTATAATTAATATATACACCTACCAGGGCATTGAGGTCAGCCAGTGATACTCTCCGTCTCACATATTCAGTTACTCGCACATTAGCCGGTGTTGGGACATTTAGGACATTTACTATATTTCTGTATCTGCTTCAAAATACTGGAATGGTCTACCACTTTTAAGAATGAGACAGTCTTCATCAGCTATTACTTTCAGAAAGGCCTTGAAAACACACAATTCTTGCAGTTCGTAGTTGTAAGATTGCTGAATTATTAATCTATTATGCTTTAAAAAAAGTTTAATAAAGCACTTCATGCAGGTACACTGTATTATTGACTGATCCATCTCTCAGGACAACTGTACATGTATTGTACTTGATTGCCCTATATGTATGTCAGGCAAGCAAATTGCAAAATATACTCATTATATGAATTTTTTCCCCTGAAAATTGATGTAAAATATATACATGTATATATGCAAGGGTGATTTCATGAGTATTAATGGGCCTGCAGCATATCATTTCAGGCAGTCACACAATGATTTATTTACAAGCCTGAGAGCCAGCCATATAGATTTTACTGTAGCCACATGTACACTGTACATGTACTTTAAACAATTCAGACAGCAGCAGAACATTCTCCTAATATATGAATTAATCCTCTTCATGGAGCCAACAAAATTAAAACGTTCAATGAAAGCCTGTTGTCATCAGCTTGAGTTTGCCAATTAACCCACTATTTTCAGACTCAGGATATTATCCCGAAGCTCGAAATTGCGACTTCACCAGACCAATACGTTATCTCAAACAACATGTACATGTAGCTCGGACGGGCGAAAGTTAGCCCGCTAATCCCCAATTAGCAGGATATTTTAGAAATATGACTTAGATTTCTTAGGATATTTTCTTGACCAACTATCCCGCTAATTGCAACTGCGGGGCTGATGAGGATGCAAATTAAGTGGTTAATTTGCGATCGGGATAAATAAAATAGCGGGTTACATGTATTTGGCAAACTCTAGCTGATGAAGACAGGCCTTACCAAAATCTCAGTCTCACTAATGGGGGTAAGTCCCACTTGTGGAGAAGCTGAAAAATTAAATCATAGCAAGGGTTATACTGAAGGATTTATTGATTTAATCCTATTACTGTAACCGACTATTGATCCTGAAGAAGCCGGGTAGCAGTTCTATAGACTACACATGTATGCAAAGTGGTACTTGCTGAATTTAATTAGTACCGGTCCTAAATGAACATGTGTATTTGCAAACCATTTAAGGCCATTAAAGGGGCAATAACCAAAATGAGTCCAAAATACAATTTTTTGTAATGTAATCAAATTTACGAATAATTGTATTTCAATAGTTAGAATGCAAATTGCATAAATTAATATGCCTTGTCCTACATAAAAACACCTACATGTACATGTAATGTATTATGTATGCAATTCGTATTTTGACTATTGAAGTGCAATTATTTGTAACAGCTAGTGAATGAAATCATTTGTAACGAGGCACTTTACACAGATTTGTGATTACTTTACAAAAATGGCCTATTAGTATCAGCCGTATACATACATGTGTGCGCAGTTCTATCGTGATAATAACAAACTAAAAGGAAATATCACGATATGCATCGGGGATTTAGCGAGTTGATGAAGTTAAGGAAAAAAAATCATGATAGAGATAAATACAAATCACGATGTTTCTCCCGATAAAAACACGATAAAACCCGCCTAGAATCACGCTAACGTCCTATCGTGTTTCACGATCACGCATGCCCAATAACTTCTGGGCGGCATTGTACATGTACATGTTTGTACCTGTATTTGCAGACCATGGATGTGGTAATGAACCAAAATGAGTCCAAAATTATTTAGGGACACTAAAAGAGCAGAATGTCATGGAAATGATCTTCACAAAAGTTATAAATTGGATATTGAATAATAATAATAATAATAATAGTGGGTTCTTGTATAGCGCTCATGTCATAGCGCTACATGTTCAAACATTTTGTCCCTTCAAAATATTTAACAGGTGTTTGGTTCACAATATATACAATGTATACAATGCAAAGTCCTCTTGTTTATGCATTTCCTGACTGCCCACTATCATGTGCACATTAGTGTACCTTTGTGCATAAATATAGATTGCTAAATAAATCAGGAGACTCTCTTCTTTTAAAGGTCCAAAAATAAACCACAAAAAGTGAGTTTGTTACAGAAATGATCAGACTTGCGCTGTGTTCGGTTTCAAGTTTCATAGTCTCTGGCACTATAAACCAAGCAGTTGCTTGCTTTCATCACTAACCTCTGTGTCCTGTACAATTATGACTCATCATATTCCATTTCTGATTTCTGAAAATAACATTGAAAGAATGAAGTGTTTACATACATTGTATTACACATACATGTACACTAGCTACCGTGGCATTTTGCAATTTGTTGACTTTATAAAAGACAAAAGATGAGGTGCTTTCCCTAATACCAATTCACCATGTACTGTAGGCTCAGGAATTTTCATATTGAAGATCAGTATTAAGAAAAAATGTGACCAATATTGTAACTAACTGTATACTAATAAATGAATTATTTTTTGTTCACTTGATAATGATGAAATATGAGTTTATATGCATGTAGATGTACACTATCATATGAACTACAGTGTATATCATTGTCTATCATTTTGATGTACATGTACATGTAGAAATAAAACATTACCGGGTACTGAACATTTTGCAAATTTCTGTATATAATGTCAAAATGTTTCTTTTTACATTCATGTATTCATGTGTTAATGCATACATTCTTGTAGTGTTAATGCTTTTTAAGGATAATGTTGTATGAAGTGGGTTTTAAACTGCATGTACAGTACAATGTGCAGTTATACTGTGAATATGTAGAGTAGAAATCAAATAAAGCACTTTGAAGACTAAACAAAAGAAAGGAAAACAGAAATCTAATGGGTTTAATTTGTGCATTCTCACATTTTTCCGGCCTAAATCAAGGTCACTTTGCAAAGCAACGAGCACTGAGCCAAGATCTTTATTGGATTTCCAAGGCGGGGAAATTCAAGTCTGCGTCAGCGTATTAAAAATTGATTAGAGGTGTTTTGGGGTAACCCTGTCAATCTGGTGGCCTACCAATTTAATTTGCCATTTTCCACCCTTCTTGCCATTTGAGTTGAATGGAAGATTAATTGAGAAATCAATAGCACGAAGCACTTTGGAAGTAGTCTTCTCTATATTATGTAGGTACTGTTGTTCAAGTTTGGTTCAAGGGAGGCTTCGCTCTACAGAACAGTGCCCCTGTTCTCAAGTTTTTATTTGAAATCATCTTTTTTAAAGAAAAGAAGTTAACCCTAGGATATAGGGTACCATTGGGCATGAGAACAAGAGTTAATTTGCACTTTCCTTTTTATATTACATGAATTTACTGCAGCAGTTATGCAATCATATTATGTAGTATCATGAGATACCAGTAGTGCTACTTTTCTTTTTTTCTTTTTTTTTTTGGGGTGGGGGCGGGCGGGAATGCTCAAGAGTATAGTTTTAAATATTTGTGTTGTAAATTATATTTTAAAAAGAAAGTAAAGGATAGATGTTGCATGTTTTGCAAGGGCCTCCTCATTATCTGTGTGGGGTGACTTGTAAGCCTACCCCTCTTTGCCTCCTCCTAAAAAGACAATAAATGTGAGTATTTGTTTCTTTTTAGAACAGGAATACTTGAAGGAGATTGAATGTTTCACTGATCTGTGGCATAGAAGGGTAGCAAAGTTTGAACAAGAATATCGGTGTCTATTAAAATTCATGGAGATGTGGGATGGTTTATTCAAAAGGAGGTCTGTAAGCTACTTACCGATTCTCAATGATCAACGTTATGGAAAGCCTCCTCATCTCCCATTACTCCTCCAATTTTCATCGCAGGGATTAGGTTGCCATGGGTACGTTCCCACTTTTGCACTTCACCTTTTGAAGGGGCCGTTAACATTTAGTGAACATACAACTAAGTTATTTTAGTTTACAGCTACCAGAGATGTGAATGCCATTTCTACATTTCTACATTTTCTACTTGTGGTCGATCAAAGAGGTGATGATGATGATGATGATGTTGATTATAATGGGACCCTGAATAAGATCTAGACTGAGATGTCCTGGTAAGAGCGTGAGTAAAAGGAGTGTAGGCTAAAATGCTTAAGAAATTATGGCTGTTTTAAGGGTCAGTCTCAAGAATACCTGTTTGATTAAGAAACCACTTTGGTTCTTACGATGTTGACAGTCTGTTTTGTCTGACTATATAATAATAAATGGTTGTTGTAGAGAGGATAGGATATGATGGTGATAAAAAACATGGTGATGATAAGTCATATTTTTGTACGATCAAGGGAAATTCAATAGTTCTGAATTTCCTATTTGTATTGACAGTAGACAAAGGTAACTTCCAGAGGATTCCCAGAGGTTAACTTGAACAAAAACTTTGGTTTGAAAGGGGTACCATTGATTGACTGAAATATTCTATTCAATTTCTAATTCAATTCAATTAAATTTTGTTTTATTGTTAAAAAAAGAACATGGCTAAAGTCTGCTGGTACATTAATGGTACAGTCAATGCCAATAGTTGAATATTTTTCACAAAGACTCATGAATTTTTCATGAAAATGAAACAAGTCCATAAAAAATTTAAACAAAAGGCAATTCAGGTTTCACGAAAAAAGCACTTCGACTAGATTTGAGAAAAAGCTTTAAGTGAGATAAATGTACAGTTGTTGATGCTGAATACATGTACATGTACATTTGGATATACCATAAGCCTTTCAATAATTACAATGGATACTTGTTGTGCTTTGCAAAATGAAAAGTACTTTTTGTGAGTTGGTAGGGAAAAATTCTAAAATGGCATTATACATGTACCGGTACATTTTTCTCTGCAATATTGTATCATTGCATGTTTGCCAGGCAGATGGGCTAGTGGGTTTGCAGCAGCCCGGCAAGCATTTGACACCCTCTTCCATTTCTTCCAATCTTGACTGTATAAACCCCACAGTAGAAAATATATCTATGACTTATTGCTTCAGTCAAATATCATTAAAAATCTGTCATTCTAGACTAGGATTGGGGTCTGATAAGGGAGATTACTCTGTCTCCTAAGTGCTGCACATCTTCATCAAGTCCAGGCCAATTATTCCAGAGTGTTTGTGTAGAATAGATTGTTCCATTTCTTTCAGTTACTCTAATGGATTATTGTTAGCTGTGAATCAAGGCCCATTTCTTTCTTCATTTTTTTTTTTTTTAAATTGTTTTTGAACGATACTTTTCAACTGTTCACAACATGAAGTCATTGTTTAAAAGACATTCTACAAAAATCAAATGTAGAACAGAGCTTATCTTTGTTGCCCATGTGCTTTCCTTTGTTTAATTTTTTTTAATGAACATTATATGTTTAATGCACATGTACATGTATAGGCATGAGCAAATAGTTACATGCACAATACATAATGTTGTACAATCAAACCACATGGTTTTGCTTGTACTGGGTTTACAGTATACATGAAAATCAAATCAACTAAGGGCAGATACATGTATGCGCCAACTACATGTATACATCAGTAAAGAAATGAACTTTGGAAGGTAATTATGGAAAACAATTATCAACATACTGTATAGAACAGTACGACAGTTTCTTTTATACATGTATGTGCCACTGATCGTACAAAAACGATGCTTGATTTCCAGTGCTCTTCGAGTCCTATTACTTACACATCGAGACCTCAAATCAAGACTATATTTTTTTGCACAGTAGTTGGAGCATGTGCGGGCATGAGACTGAGTCAAGTGTAATCTGACCATGCTTATTTTGCCTGTCCCATTAGTACAAATTGGTAGGTGTGAGGCGAATTGAGGCATTACGCAGGCTTTACAGGAACTAGAACGAGCGTTAGGTTGTATGTAGGCTTACCTAAACACAAAATATTCAGTTGGTTGGGGATACAAGAGAGCTGCACTTGAAAGTGAGAAGATGTGCTGTGTCATTATGTGTCATTTTTATGCCTTTATCCTTGACAGTGTTGCATGGTGCCATTAAGTTTCTGGGGTTAATTGTCGATTCATTTCTCCTTGGCATTCATGTCCATTTAATCCTAATGAGACACAAATCATAATAACCATTTAAGCGCAGAACCTTGATTAATGATGTACATTAGGTCTATAAAAAAGGATGTTGTTTTGCCCTTTAGCTGCCAAAACATGGGTCGGTTGGTCGGAATTTTTTCCTTCCTCTTTGAGCTGATATTTCTCAGTTTTGAATGCTTTGATGTTTTTTTTTCTCTAAAAATTGTTATGAGCTGACCGTAGATTTCAAGATTTATAGGTAGGTAGCAAAGGGCAATACAACATCTTTTTGTCAAAGGCCTTATGAAGGCCTATATGTACATGTACATATCATTAATTTGTTATGTGCACGCTTTTTAATTGCAAGCAGAGAAATATATTTATATACCGGTACAGTGTATGCACTTAATGCATGGCCATAAAGATACATGTATGTGCTATGTGGGATACATCATTTAGACTACCTACAAATTGTATGCTCCCCAAATATTTTCTTTTTTATGAATATTGGTTAAACGATTTGGGAGATATTTTTTCCTATAGAGGATCAAATTTGATACTTCTGATAGTTTTGTTTGTATACATGTATACAACTGTACGTTTAGGCTACATGTAACTACTGTTCAGGGAACTATGCCTCCACAAGGCCATATGGCCTTATTTTTTAGTTCCCTCTTTTCATTTTATATATTGCAAATGCTTATCATTTTATATCTTTGTATTGTTTTTATTGAAAATGGAAATGAATTGAATTGAATTAAATTGAATTATTGAATTGAATCCTTGTTGTTCATGTAAGTTCAGTGAAGAACCATCAGTTTAGGAAATTTGAAATAAAAAAAAACTACTAAATAATGTGGTGTCCCCTTTTTTATCTGAGGTGCCATAGATCTTGAAGTGATTGTAGATGGAGCTGTGTTGATGATGTTGTTTGCCCTGGAGCTTGCAGTGCTCAGCTAGAGCATCCTTCCTTCCTTCTAAGGAGCTGAGCAAAAGACATGGTTCTTTCAGGCTTTGAATTGGCCCGCACCTCACCGTGGCTCATTTCACGCCATCGACAGCTCCCAAACATCGCTAAGATCACGTTTGCCCACCCACACACACCTGTATACAACCCTGAATGGCGCAGCTATTGATTTGCCCCATGGGCTTGTAATTTGATTTTAGACAGGGGGGTTCGCTCCATCTACAAGTTCAGGGTGAACTGTATGTGTACAAGCCAAAGCACTTTAAGGCTTACGTCACAACCACCATCCTATCCCCCATATCCCCCCCCCCCTCACCACCACCATCACTAGTTTAACTCAAGTCCATTTCTGCAGTATGTATATGTAGGTTTGGTTCTTATGGTTATTGTTTTTTTAATTGTCTATTTTTTCCTTCTTTATTTTTAAGACTTTTAAAACTAAAACTTGTTGGGTCTTCAAAAATAAATCTTCTTGAATTCGAATAAACGGTCTATGAGCAGATACTGTACATGTACACTGTACATTAAATTTAGGATGGCATACCAGAATCAAAGATGTGAGGAATAATAATTCATTTTTGGTCATATCCAGATTGATTGTTACATTGTAATAATTCAGTAACACATTCTGTAGGCAATCCTGTATAGGACTTATTTGGACATTATCCATGAACATATATGACATTCTGATGATTTTGAGGGCAGATATTTTTGAGGGCAGATTTTTTTACACATGAAAACACTTTATTTTGGGCTGATTCTTCATATTCAGGAAACGAGGAAACAAATTCCCTGCCAATAAATTTTGATTTAAGATATATTCTCATTTTTTTAAATATTGCCATTAACACTTCCTTGTTTCCTTTGCCTGCTATTAATTTTCCCTTTTTAGTTTTGATTCAAGTAGAAAGCCTATTGAAGTGACTATTTATTAAGGGGAGTAGAACAATAGAAACTGTTGCTATGTCTTCCGAGCTGAGTATTAGCTTTTCTCCAAGTCTCATTATTTTGTTTTTATATCATCAGTGTATTCAAACTGCTCCTTATTGCTGATCGAGGGCTGTGTAACCCCAACTCTAGTTTTATCATGAAGGCTAAAGCATGCCTCAAGTAAATGATTCAACCCCGAAAATATTTTTGAAAGATTTTGTGTGTATAGGATTGTATGAAGAAATGTTAATGATCTAGTATGAAATGGTTATTTGAATAATCAGGCATAATATTGAAATTGCACTTAGGTATTTTCAGGTCCGTAATGAAAGTGGCTTAGTAGAGGAACCACCGAACACAACATCATCTTCAAAGAAAAGGAGTCCATCACCCTCAATTATTCTTCCACTGAA
>BEXV01001192.1:22167-46659 GCA_003118195.1 Hemicentrotus pulcherrimus
GGGGGGGGGGGGGGGGGGGGAGAGGAAGAGAAAATATCACTTTTTTTCAAGAAAAACTGAAATAACACTAACTGATTGTGACCAGCAACAGTTAAATCACGAACACACAGTTAACACCCATTGGGCTCTGCATGAATAGATGAAATGTATTTTCTACAAGTACATGTATACAGCTCAGATGACCAATCAAAAAATAAAAATTTGCAAGCTCACTTCCAATGATGTCATTCGTGTATTAATCATGACTTCCCATGAATTGTTAATATTTTCCTAATTGTATTAAAGAATAGAAGCCGTTAGAGACACCACAAGTTTCTCCATACCATCAGAATGGTACAGTATGTTCATAGTCTCTGGTTACCACAGCAATCATCATTTTCTCAAGTGGGGATTTCCGCTTTGTTTTTATGAGGCACTTTTCCTCAGAATGTTCAGATTTTGTTCTCATTCGTTTTGATTAGTGTGAAAACTGAAATGAAAGACAGGAAAAACATGAATGAGGAAATGCAATACTGTAAAGCCAGAAATATCTGTGTGAATGAAACTTTATTTGAATTTCTCGAGTCCAGATTCTTAAAAGTTAAATGGCATGAATTTTTTAAACTATACAATGGCATTCAATGCTCTATATATTTACCACAATACATCAAATGGTACATGTACATGTATATCTACCTGTTATGTATGTTTGTGAAAGTTTTAAAGTTGACTCGCACCAGTGCATGTGCGGTATATTTCTATTTTTCATGGTTTGCAATTAAATTCATGCCATTAAAAGGCTGTCAGCTTCTTGCAAAAGTTTCAGGTCCCAGAAATATTGGGGGTTTTACACTAAATTATTCTTTGGATCATGAAAACCAATTGGGATTAGTCTTTACATGTACCGGTACTATCTTTCATGTATCGGTAGTTAGTTTAATCAGTCAGATTGGGATAAAAGTTGGCTTTAATTGATCTACATGTACCTACACTACATGTACATGTACTTCAGGACTAGCTATTCCAAAGGAAAATGCATCTTGCCCCGATTACCTCTTATCGCATAAAATTAGAAAAGCGAAAAGCGACTATGGAATTCAATTGGTAAATTACAGAGTGAATAGAAATACCTTTTATTATAAAATGTTGGAAATGGTCCAGTGAACCAATGTGCTATTTTCATTTTTATGCATTTATTTTGAGCTAAATTTCCTCTCGAATACCAGGAAGATTATTCATGTACAGGCTACCATAAAGGTTTTTGAGCACCTTTTGTTGGGATACTTTCTGTTACCGGTATATTGTTTTTCCAGTTGAGAAGAAATTTGCTCTTCATTCCATGGTCTTCCTCTCATTATGACACCCCTTTTCAGTGTCTAGTCTTTACATCTCAATGATACTGTTCTACAGATGTTGACTTAGGGCGTTGCCGAACCTGCTAAAATTCTGTACTGGAGTAAGAAAGTGTCAGAGAGGACGGAAACTGAAAAATTCATTGACAAAAAGGAAAGAAAGCATTAATATTCAACAAGATGCCACTTCACGTTCATTGAAGATATACCAGATGTTTTGAAAGGCCTTCATTGGATGCATACAATGCACTTGAAATGAAAAAATAGTACCAGGTATTTGTTAAGTACACAGTATCTGAAAGGACTCTTGATGGACGATGTAACCAGGAAATGGAAGGGGGAATTCCCTCTTGGCAGGCTACCACAAGTTCTTATACCAGTTCTAGAACTACTCATACAACATGTATCACCAGGATGTTGTAATAAGTACACAATTGATTGGTGTGGCTTCCTTTGTTCTGTGTTTAGGAGTACTACAAAAGAAATTAATGAAACTCGCTTGTTCCTGCTCATTAGGGCTTCTGGTTTTACCCATGTGTGGGAAGTATGGAATCCTTAACATTCTAAGATAGGTGAGGTCACATGAAGACTGTTGATATAATCCGTCTGACACAATGTTGAAAAGATCAATTGTAGTTTTCTTGTTTTAATGTGCACACAATATCAGATTCCCCTGTTAGCATTCTTACCTTGGTATTTAATCATTCATGTATAGATGTTTAGAAAAAAAAAAAAGGTTGGCTTATACATTTTTCAGACTGAATAATAAACAAAAATGAATCCTGTATAGAATGTTGGCCTAGGTATAATTTTGTTAGAAGAAAAGAAGGGAAACCATATAGTGATCTGTAAGGTATTTTCTAATAACTCAACAGAATATGAAGAAAATAAGAAAAAAGACATTGTAGATGTACAAGCGCTTTATAAAGGAGGAATAGTATTATTTCCATGTTGAAGATTTTATTTTGATTTTATTTTTGTTTTGATTGGAGTATGTATTTGGGAACCAATGTGAACTGGTATATAGGATTCAGGTTAATGATGGGCTCTGAGGAGTGACACCATGTGCCAATGGTTTGTTTCATAACTGGCATTTTTCAAGTATTGTGCACACAATAATGATGAATAATAATGATGAATATTGTCATACCTCAAGCAGTTCTATTTATTTTGGTGGCATGTATGCATTTATTTGGAATTCCAAATTTAGCGCTAGTGAAATGTGATGCATTGCACATAGATTTTCCAGAAAGGCTACCCGTAATTATTAATTAATTACTTGTTAATACATGCCAGAAGCTAGTCATGATATGAAGCAATGTATGTGACCTTCAAAGAGAAATTCATGTCTGTCATCTATAGCATAGCCATAGGGCCTCACTGTGCAAAACATGCTGGTATGCACTCAGACTCTTATACAGTGAAATCTGTATCTCAAGGGTTATAAGAATAACAATCTTTATGAGCAGGTAGTCTTTATGTTCAGGTTCTTGAAATACACATTTGAATGAGAAAAACTATTTAAGAAAAACCAGAATCGTGGTCTTTCTATAAATGTGGTCACTATTAATGGAAAGTTTCACAGGATCACAATCAATGATTTAAAATGAACTCTGTTATTGACTTTTTGTTGGATTAATATTATTCCCTGCTTAATCAGGAGCTTGCAACATTGAGAAAATGCATGAAAAGTCATATAAGCTGTTTACATTGTATGTGTGTTGAAGTGAAGCATGAATGAAATTCATGCAAGTAACAATTTCACAGCTATATCAACTTCCCTGTTACATTGAATTTAACACAAAACAAAACCCAAGTGGAATTCATGCCCATTATCGTTGTGAATATAAACAATGAAGAATTAAATGTTTCTGATTATGAAATCAGCTGCTTTTACTGTAATTTAATTTTAAATACCGGTAGTCATTCTTCTTTTCACACTTATGTAATGTGTTATTATACAAGAACAGTTAATTATCATTATTATTGTTATTTGTTGATAATGCTGTCTTCATGAGCAGTATCTTCACTTTCTGCATGTTTATTATAGCTCAAGGGAGACTGATTGCTTCTAAGCAAATAATTACGTTTATGATGTTCATAATCGAATGAGCTCAATTATTTGTCCTCATCCATGCATTATGAAGAGACTAACACGCATAGAATATTACATTGCCCTTGACATTCAAATGTAGGGCAAAAAACGAACTTTGATCAGTAATATGGCAAATCATCAACAGATTCAATATTTGTCCATAATTCAACAAAAAAAGGGACATTTTGTTCAACCAGGAGTGTTTTGATGTGATGTGAATCATTCATAATTTTCATTGAATCACTTTTCTGAAGTAAAATTTGATGAATTAAAAGATTGCTAATAAAGCCCTCGCATAGTTTTGCTACACATAAGTGCCCCCAACACAGACAGCAAAAATTATGTAAAATTTCTTTGATTTTAGATGGTAAATAGCAAGATACTAGCAGTTCTTAAAAGATGCTTTTTCTTCTTACTGGTAATTGGAATATGAAAGAAGAGAAGGTAAAAAGTAACGTCTAGGTAAGAATGTATGTTCCTGTTTGTAACACATAGTGGATGTGCCATTGATATGGACCTCTGTGAGATTGATTTGCTGTGATCTTTGGCAAAGACAGACTTGAGTGATAACCTCAGTTCTGCTTTCCTTTTAGTCAGCGCTAAAAGCGGAAACTCATCAGAAATCATAAACATTAACATATCAGGCACATGTATCTTTTGGTATAAAGGAGTTCAATTTTTGAGGCCTTATTCAACACATTTCACTACATCTTTCCCTGAGGGGGTGGGGGGGGGATTCTCAGATTTGGTTTGGACTGGGTGTGCTGCCCAAGCCTCAAAACTTCTACGCATTATTAGGGGTCGTTTTGGGATATTTTTCTTGAAAAAAAGACCCATTTGTCACAATTGTCAGGCGTTTTTTTGGTTGCTTCGGTTGTTTGTATGGCAAACACCCACAAATTTGGGAAATTTTGAAAAAACGGACCCATTAAAAAAGAATACCATTAAAGTGGTACCCATGTTTAGGATTTTTTTTGTGGGAAAAAGTCACCCATTAGAGTAATGCTGTAGCCGAACCGCAGAACCGAACAGAAATTCATTGAAAATGGCTTTTCTGGATGTTTGGTAGAAAAAAAATTAATGTTTTCGTAAGCTATTAAACTTGTAATTTTTTACCTAATTTTCATGTCATGACTGCTCATTTTATTTTGACTTTTTTCCCTTTTTGTGATTTATGCCTATCCAGTGGTGGGCGAAACGTTACTGGTGCCATTTCAATCCCAAATCTTGACCTCTGTTACGTCGCGATCGCAAGCCATAAACAAAAATATATGTGTGTGGTCTAGGCGCTGATCAATACAAGTTCAGCTTGAACCCATTCAACAACTACAAAAAAATTTAATTGTAACAATAACGGACAAATTTTACAACATAAATAATGAAATAAATATATATTAAAGTATGGAATTTATTTATTCAGGAAAAATAAGGATTTTATATTTTTCCTATTTAAAAATAAACACATATAAAAAACAGTAATCGACAAGCCCGACTTGCTATTCAAGATGGCAACTTTCATGACCCTAATATTAGGCCACAACCGTCTCGGAAAATCTTTATAAAATATCATTTATTGACAAATTGAAAACATGATTCTTTTAAAATTGAAAAATAAAATACGATTCAAGATGGAAATACGAATGTAAGTAAAACTTTTCTTCACAAATAATTACGTTTAGAGCAGTTTTTTAATGTGAAATTCGTGTTGATCAAAAGCACTGTTTTTCATCAGGAGTGGGCAGAAGTCCTCCGCGCTGGTCGGGCCTGGCCGGCCGGCCCGTCCACCCAGGACTGACCGCCGTGGCTATAACGATTATTGCAATTATATTACCGAACCCCGAACCGAGCCAAGTTTGGGTGAAAAATTGCCGAACCGAACACGAACATAGTGTCTGACTTACAGCACATTAGAGTGGCACACACTGTATGACCCAATATGTGAGTAACCCCCCCTCCCCCCCCCAATCTTTCAGTTCGCTACCGTAAGTTTAGTTGTAATGTAAATACAAATACCTTATATTTTCAACGGAATGGATTCGCTTAATTGGCTTTCTAGCTATTTGATCCTTATTCTTCAGAGGTGAATATCTTACATTAGCCTCGAGATGAGACTGGATCAGATAAGACTGTTTCAGTTACATGTGGTCTCCTATGCCAAGCAGACTCTACCAAAACATACTCAACACAAAAGGCCTGTCCTCATCAGCTCGAGATTGCCAAATAACCAGCCACTTGAACTATCCGGATCGCAAGTTATCCAGCTAATTTGCGTCTTCATCAGCCCACAGTTGAAATTAGCAGGATATTTGGTCGAGATAATCATCCCAAGATATCTTGGGCTAGTTTGCAAAATATCCCGCTATTTATCTGGTGCATTTTCACCAGCCCGAAGACTCCAACTATGCATGAACGCTGAGCAAAATATCTAGAGTTCGAGCTGATGAAGACGCGATTTGTAACTTTGGGGCTCATTCCCCAAATCAGAAATAGCAGGCTATTTTGCAATCTCGAGCTGATGATGACATACCTAAAGATTCTCTCAAGACTACCAGGATGGATTTATAAACAGTTTTATCTTTCAACTGTGACATTTTGGAAGAATTTGTGCTTCATGTTCCCTGCAAGCACTTTGGCAGTTGAAGTGAAATGGCATGAAACTGATACCACTATATCTATTGTGACAGTTTGATTGATTTGAATACAATCCTGTTAATAATACTTACTGGGAAGAGTGAATTCCTGGTATCTTTGCGCTGAAGATTGTTGATCCATTGCTGATGGTCTTGCCTAGATTTTCATGAATTGTTATTGTTGTTTGAAACAACATGGTCTCTATTAATATTCAAGCATTAGTAGTGATATGACTTCTGATATTTAAGATGTAGTAGCAATGATTTAGGGACGTGATGCAAATATAACAAGATCCTGTGGTATTTATGTTATCTATTTATTCTAATAATACCCTGTATGAAAGGAAGGGGGAGAACAATCGACACTAGACTTTTCAAGACATATTTTCAAATGTTACATCCTATACAATAATGCATTTTCCCCAATAATTGATTTACACAGAAATTAATACAATGAGAGTGAAATTAGATTGATGTAGGATACTTTTACAGGGATTGACTCTAAAGCTGAAAGATCTACATGTTTGTCATTCTTGGTAGTGTTGTATTACAAATCTTCACCTAATTATCCAGTTATTTTCCCTTTCATCTATAAAGTCATGAACTTGTTTCAGTCTCGTTCAGAATACAGTATTTAATGTTATTAAGGATTTGGTTTATCTTACATCTTTTACCCCTTTCATTTTTGAAGTCTTATTAAGATAAGAGCCAGAAGGCGTTCACTGTTATAATACTGAAACTCATTAAAGTATAACTAATATATCAGTGAGCGCAACATTTTCCTTTGTTGTTTCTAATACCAAATGACGATCACAAACATTTTCATTTAAGGAAAATATGTGTACAGTAAAAATACTTCAATTGGCAATATGAAAAAAGTTTTAAAACACTGTTCCAATTCATTCTGACAAATTTTAAGCCTTAAAAAATAACATTATCTATGGGTATGTATTCTTTTCAGATACATGACTTCTTTTTGTTAATTCAGCAATGGAAAAGATACCATGGTTTAAAGAAAAAAACTTTAAAAGAATACAAGGTGATAAATGAGAAAAGGAAATTAGAAGAAGATTTGTCTTGAAATGTGAATGATGTGTTTAAGATACTTGAAGTACTTGATTGATTTGGTGTGAATAGGGTGTTAGCTGCCTGTAGTAGGTCCTCTTACCACTGATTCTCCTTTACAAACCTTCCTCTCCCTCTACACACCTCAAGATGAAACCATATCCCACTCCTGCCACCGATCGGCTCTCTTGAATCATGGAGATCCATGCTTGAATATTGTCTTATTCTGTCCAGGGATTGTCTTGGGGTATTGACTGACCCGATAATAGCATTTGGCATTGGCTATGTCCGCACCAAGTATTCCCACCCGTGCATGTATCTGTTTGTGGCCTCGGTTGTATCTTGGGGGATTTATCTCCATCTTTAAGAGGAAGATACGTTACATATGTTGCAAGAAAAGGTCAGTTTAGGAAAGTCCGGGAAATCAGGTCAATATGACTCACCCGATCGCTATTGCTTGTTCAGGAGAGAGGCGATTGCTCTATAGCTGGCATCATCAGTAGTGTATGGATTATAAGATGCTGGTGATGTAGACTGCCATTAGGGTTAACCTAATTGGTGCCAGACTTGAAACACGGTACAAGGGTGAATTTATGACTGTTCAGAGATTTGCTTTCGTACTGTCACATCTCAATTTATCTCATATTTTCGACATGATTGCTCTCTCCCTACCCCAGAGGTAACGATGATGAGCAGGTTGTCTCTCAATTGTCTTTAGCATCGGATATTGATTACATGCTCCATGTACAATACATGGAGTGTTCTGAGAATTGGTTTTAGATAGTAGCATTAACAAAGGGTAGATACACATGCACCTTCCGCTTTACTTTAGAACATGATATCCCCAAGCCAAACAAGTTGTTATCCTTTGAAGCCATAATATTCTTGACCATCGTTTAGAGAGTACAGACAGAGAATGCTTACTTTGATGGAAAGTCTTGAAGTGATGTTAACTAGTATCATGCTATCACAAACTGTCTTGTTCATTTTCCTAGCCAGCCAAAATGTGATTAAATCAATAATACAATTGTCAGGTTTAGGTAACCTCAGACACCCAAAGCATTAGAACGTTCATGAACTTTTTTACAAAAAACAAAACAAGCAAAAAACAAAGTACCAATAAAATTCTCAGGCAATGCCTGTCAGTTTAAATGATGAAGTTGCCCTCTCAAGCCAGTCTGCAATGACATCTTTATACCAGCCTTCTGCTTGTAGACCGATTCAACGAAAAAGCTGTTGGAAGTAGAAGAATTAAGATGTGCAATTTTCAGACAGGATTTGCGCTTGTTTACAACACCCATCATGGCACCATGGAAAGCACTTAGCTGGACTGTAAACTGCCATGTTTGTTAAAATGTATGATCACGTTTCATCAGAATTCCCCTGCAGCATTATAAGCAGAAAGGGATGATGTAAATGGATCCAAGCATTCACACTTACCCAGGGTATCAACAATCTTAAACAAGTTGGATGTTCAGTCAATGTATTATCGCCTCACAGAAATTATCCATCATTTAGATTTTAGATTGATTTTTCATTAATTAGCATTTGTATGAGTCTTGATGTTGTCATCAGAGAGAATATCATCATCATCATCATCATCATCAACTTCAGGTGGCGCTGTAAAGCGCTGCTGTGGTCTTCACGAGAGCACGCCAAGCAACTGAATAAAATCCACTTGTGTTTCAAAGAGACAATAAAGACTGTTGAGGGTATATTAATGCTGTATCATATTGTATCATGTGTTGAGAGTTAAATGTTTTGCTAACTTTCTTTAGCAACAAAGTTAACATGCTCCTTGTTTTTAATAGCCAGTACAGTTGTCTATGTATAATTTCTATAAGGTAGAAAGTAGAAACAGAACTGATGTATGAAGATGTTTGCAGGGTCAAAAATGTGTGAAAGCAGCCTTGAGTTAAGCCTAATCAAGGATTCAAGAAGTTATTAAGAACACTCATTTTCTTTTTCTTACTGTACATTATCTCTTTTTAAACTAAAATGTCAGTCTTTAATTGCACTCACATCTGTAGCTTACATAAAGAACAATGTTGTGTTTATATCAATGAAGTAGGTTGCTTGGGATAAAGATTTTGTTTCTATAGCTGGATTAACTTGTAGCTTTTATGGATTACATGTACATATTGTAGTTAGCACTCTCTTAAACGATTACCAAAACAGGAATGAGGTTGTGAGCATACTGACTTTCTGACAACAAAGACATGCATCTTGATGTAAAAAAAAAATGTTTGGAATACACATGTAAATGAATACCGGTATACTAAACAGGGACATTTCGGTTTAAAGACTTTATTGAAGAGAACCATTCCCAGAGTTTTCAATTAATAGCTCTGCTTATCAATCTGATTCTACCCGCTCCATATGTGTCTTCATCTCATCACTTCACCAATGACGCCCAAGTGGGTCATAGAGATGACGTCAACTATTACAAGTTTTCAGATGCAGATTCTGATATTTTTGTTTGTTGGTCATACTTGGATGATGTGCTGCACTCGAGGGAAAAAATGTTTCAAAACAATTTTCCAAATATTGCAATATCTAGGAATATCATAAATTACCGTTCAGAATTGTTGAAATGTGTCTAATCTACTGCTGCAACCCGATCTCTAGTGGATGCTATTTACATAAACTCAGGGTACGTTTATGCTCAATTTTGAGACGCTCATCGTAACCGCAGTTCCACGGTGTACTGTATATGCTCACTTCTCTGGCTCCTCCAGAAAGGACGCAATTGGTTTTGAACTAAAAGCGTAACAAATGCTCTGGCCATAAAAAGTTAAGCATAAACATACCCTCAGATGGGAAAGGGCAGGAGCATCTGTAACTGCTTAGAGCCAGAATGCAGATTACTCGTGACACCCTTTTGGCTGCAAAGATCATCCATTTAGAGCTAAAAAGGCATTAATTCATGTTCTTTTTAAGCACAGGGTTAACACCCTCGTGGCTCTGAGCAGATGATAAACATGTTGAATCATGAAGTACATGTATTATGATTGCGCCTTCAGCTTTACAGCCTCCACGAACCGTTGCCGTTGCGCCCCTTGCTGATTAATATGCCCCTTTAACTTGTTGCTCCTCGATCTCAAATACCAAAGTTGATAGGGCACATGAAACATGTTGAAAGCGATGCTTCTGATTGATAAGCATGCGTAGATATAGACACCCTTTCCATTTTGTTTAACATGATTATTGATTGTTCACCTTACTAATAGTCAACAAGTATCATGTTAGCAAGGTTATGAACTCAGTAGGCCCGTCTTCACTATCTCGAGATTGCCAACTATCCAGCTATTTTGAACTATCCCGATCGCAAACCATCCAGCTATTTGCGTCTTCATTAGACCGAAGTGGCAAATTAGCTGGATAGTTGGTCGGGATAATATCCCAAGATATCTCGGTCTAGTTTGCAAAATATCCTTCTATTTCCCAATCTCGGTCTAGTTTGCAAAATATCCTTCTATTTCCCAACTATCAGGATAGTTCGCGACCGTCTTCATTAGACCGAAGTACGGAGTGAATTATCCCGATCCCATCATGCACAATGATTTCTGGTTCGCACATGCAATCTATACCGCTCAGTGCGCTAGTACAACCACTGACCAAGAAGTTACCAGCAACTTCTTGCACTGACCTCGAGTAAACATGGAAAACCGCAAACTAGACCGAGATATCTTGGGATATTATCCCGACCAGCTATCCAGCTAATTTGCTACTTCGGTCTAGTGAAGACGCAAATAGCTGGATAGCTTTCGATCGGGATAGTTCAAAATAGCTGGATATTTGGCAATCTCGAGATAGTGCAGACACGCCTAGTGTGGCACAGATGCAAGTGTCCATGGTGCCTTTAGGTTGTCCACAAGAGCAGTTTAAGACTCAAGAATGATCTTGTGAATAAAACTTACAGCAGATATGGCTGTGTGAAGTGCAAAAGCAAGACACAGATATGAACAGTGCCTTGATCATAGTGTTGTTGAGTCCCCAGAGTTTATACACTGCAGAGGAAAACTGTTCAGACATCTTGTTCACAACCAAAATAAGAGGCAAATACTGTTGCAAAATTGGTTATACATGTATGAATGAACTTCAAAAGGCTAAGTTACGGGTTCAAAATATATGAATATGCACAACAATGGCTCCACACAACATAGAGAGATGTGAAGGGCAGAATAAGTTTACCGGTAATATTTTGAAGTGGTAATTCTGTTAGCCAGCAGTTTCTACTGCCTTGTGTCTTTGTGGGCTAAATCTTTTCTAAATGGGCTTTAATAGATCAAAGAACGAAAATATGAACAGGGTACGCAGCATGGATGGGTGACCAAGCATGGCTGCATCAGAGTCGTAGTGTCTGACACTGTATCCCTCCACTCTCGTTTCTATCTATCAGCTATAAATCACTCAGACTTTCTTCCCTAGATGATTTGCTTAGCACCCAGCTTTATGGATAGAATTTAATCCTGCAGTTCAGATGCAAATAGGCCTTAGTGATATTAGGAACTATTAACCCCCCCCCCCTTAATTGTCGTGTTGTGAAAATGCATTGATTGATATTTCTTTTGTAAATGTTGAAATATTTTTTAGAATGTTAAAACATTCTAAAAATGACTTATTTGAGATTACCGTACATTGTTCAACTATTTTATAGCTTCCGAGCTAATGATGGTTTTGCTTGATTCCATGAGTAAAATTTACTTTACTCTCTATCACGATAATTTGTTGTACTGGTATGACATACATGAATGTTTTCCGGTATCATTCGTTTCTTGAAAATTTCAATAGGAATCATTTGGTAATATTGATATTTTTTGTTACACTTTCCCAGTATCTGTCATTCTGGAGTTGCATCCTTTTGTATAGTCAACCTGCATCTATGCTGATCAGTGCCTTATCAGTTCATTTAAACCCTCTGCTGGTTGGATACGCCTCAATCGATCTGGAGTGCCAGATGCATTTATTCAGTAGCTGTTTTACAAGTGCTTTATTTATTGATTGAATGGGCCAAATCTTAGAAGGAGTCAATTTGGCAAGACCACGCTGGGATTTGTCACTTTCCAGATGAGAAACGATCACTTTGGATCTCTCATCCCTTCAATAGATCCCATGTGGGAGGCTTTCTGGAATAGCTGAATCGACTCTGTGGTGGGCTTTGTGAATAGAAATGGAGAACTGAGAAAGAGTTTGCAAACCACCGGTGTTGGTTGTCAAATACTTTTACTTCTCCCTTTTTTCAAATTGTCAGGAAATCCTTGAAATGTGAAATGTATCATTTCAGTCAGCTTAGCTTTGATTTAAATCAGTGCTTATGCAAATATAGCATTACCCTTTCTGGTAGATTACGCCATTGTGGTAATGCTCAAAGCATAATGTGTGAGGATAAAATATTGAAATGACTAGTTTGAGACAAAAGGGAATTCTCTCTCTTTGGGAAGAAGCAAATTAGTTTGACTATAACAGGAAAGCTGAAGGCTCTTTAATCAACATTTGCTCTGTTATTTTGTCACACTCAGAACAGATTTTTAAGATATTGCAGATTGGTCAGACAATTTACTACCTCTGAAAAGGGAGATTTGTGTAAGGTGGTTATACAGGGTTAGAAGGAGAATACTGACATGTGATATTGCTCAATATAGGTACATACATATCTATGTGCTATCTGGGGTAGATGTAGAGTTAGATTTTGCAGATGTTCTTTATATTGCTTACCATCTTTTTATTTTTTCTTCATTCTTTCTTTTCATTCATTCATTTATTTTCCTTTCTGCCTTTCTTTCTGCCTTGACTCTCTCTTTTTTTAAAAATATGCCCACCATTTCTTAAAGCCATTTTATCAGTAAGTGCTCAATATCTTCTGTGATATCAAACTGTGCAATATAAATTGCTTTTCAAATGAAATGGCATCTAGTAAATAATCTGCTAGAAAGTGAAACTGAGTGATCTTCAATCTTAATTTAAAAAAAGAGATCGATAGCCAGATAGAGAATGTGAAACAGAACAAAAGAGCGAAACAATACAAAGAGAGAAAGACAGACACAGAGAGACAGACATGAAGGGGAGAGAGAGAGATAGAGAGAGAGAGAAATTGTTGGGTGGGATAAATTAAGCAAGCTATAAATGAGATGTGAGAGCTAGGAATTCTAAGTAAGTGTATTATACCTTCGAGAAAATACCTTTTTTTTTAAAAAGCTGTTGTGCTTTCGTCAGAGCATTAACTACCTGTTAGAATCTTACATGCTATCTGTTTGTTTAGGTTACCCAAGGGAGACAAAATACATGGCCACTGTAGACATGTGGCCTCTCTAGACAGGTTCCCTAACACATGTTTCTTTCTGAAGGGAGACAAAATACATGGCCACTACATACAGGTGGCCTTTATTAATAGGTGGCCAGTTTCACTGTATATGCGATAAGTGTTTAATTACCTTATTATGTTTTTACAATTTTTGTGTCCAATAGGAACATAAATGTTATCTAAATTATACCCTGGTTTACAATATTTGTTTCTGATATGATTGTAAATGTTATAGAAGTGTATGCATACATGTACCGGTATGTACATGTCATCATGTTTTACCCCTTTTTTCTGATTCATGAACATAAATGTCATCTAAATGTACATGTTTATATTATTATTGAATTACCTAATGATTTTTTTCTAACCATTTTGATTGATGTTGTCAGTGTGGTTGGTACTGGGGACCTATGAGCTGGGATGATGCTGAGATGAGACTAGAGAACACCCCAGATGGATCCTTCCTGGTGCGAGATAGCTCTGATGATCGTCATATACTCAGCTTGACCTTCAGAGTTCAAGGCAGCACGCATCAAACACGCATTGAACATCATAATGGTAAGTTCAAACTCATCAGGACAAAACTAGATATTTTTGTAGTTAGGCTGATCATTTTTCATTACTCAAAGCCCTAGAAATAAACCAGATGAATGAGCAGAAAGATTAAAAAAATTGTACATCCTGTGTCCACTTCTAATGCGTAACCTTATATATATATTGGTTAAAATAGGTTAAAATTAGAAAATGTATTAAAATCCCTGAATTGGCAACATGTTTTAAGAGTTCAAAATGACTGTTCCATGCAAATATATCTTATTTGATTAGTTTCTGACAATGGAAAAATTCTTATCAGATTCATAACTATGTTATTTGAAAATGATTGTAAGTGTTGCTAATTTGAAGAAAAAAAAGATGATCAATTATACCTCTGTCTTGAATCAGCTCTCATTTTTACCTGAAAGGGTATGATGCAATTAATCATTTCTATCAAAGACCAACTGCAAACTTGCTTGTTGGGACAACCTTTCTTTATTAAAAGTCAATTATTTGTGTCACTTACTGGATTTACAGAATAGATTCTCAAACCCTTAAAGTTCAACTAAAATTTTATAGTGAAAGACATTCTACTTTGATATTTGAAGGTAAAGCCTGTTAAGATTGCAATCATTGCAGGCATAAAGGAAACCAAAGGGTATTGCTTTAACTAGCCATGGGGCATTATTAATGCAAGATCATGAATGCTAAAGGCTCCCCCCCCCTTCATGGATAAGCCACAGCCTGTATTGTGTGACCACTACTTTCTAATTGGACTCTGGGAAAAACCCTCAAGATTTATGGAAATTGAGACCTATAAATTTATTGATGTCATTTCAAATGATGAATTTCAAATCAAGCAATCCTTGCTGAATTTAATCAAGAAAACCATATCAAATTTAGGAAAGTTCCATTCTGGCAGAGGCTGACCAATAACAAACATATGAATTCTAAATTTCATCAAGGTAGCCATCAAGTCTGTCCAAAACACTACAAATTAAATCAATAAATGTGTAAATAAACTGTCAGATTGTAAAGGAACACATCATTGGAGGGGGTGTGGTTGATCGGGCTAATGTACAACATATACTAGTATAGTGCTCATTTAGGGGTTTGCACACATTGTACGGTATGTAGATATAAACAAGATTCAACATTCCTAGAATCATGTTTCATAGGGGCTGATGATAGTAGTTATGATACATCTGTCCTTTTTGCTCATCTTTTAACAAATAGGTACCGTTATCAATAATTCATGATATAGGGGAAAATTCCCAATACACAGAGGAGTGAAAGGGTAGGGACAGTCGTTTTGGACCCCTCAATTGATGTGGGAGTTCTATTTTTCACCAAGCGATATGAGAATTGTGTGAAAACACGGAAGCTTTTTGGATAATGATGATTGCATGCTAATGCACACAGGAAGTAAGCTCTTCCCCATTTATGAAGGCCTGGTGGAAATGGCTTGAGTACCATAGTTTTTTATGTCACTTCTCTTCTTGTGGCTGGCTGATGATCCTACCTTGTCTCTCTGGAAATATGGAAATTGTAAATAAGACCTAGAGCATTGCTTCGTTGTAGGTCCACGATATAATTGTAGGTGGTAGTCACTCCCAGGTACCTGGTAAGACACCTACATATATAATATAATCATGCAGACCATTTGTAAGGGGGGGGGGTTGTTAGGGGTGTTTCTATGTGTTGTGCATTACTTCTATAAAGTTTATATATCGTACATATACTATATTACAGGAAGCATTAAAATGAGAAAATACAGACAAATAAATAAAGATTTTTGCAAAATAAGAACAGAGGCACAGGTATCAATATGAAATTACAAGATTTACATGTATTTCAAAAGAACAATATGCAACTACAGAGGTAGTGCAAAAATTGAAGAAAAAAAAATTAACTGATGTTTTTGTGGACTTGTTGTAATCCCTGAGATCCTTTTAGCATGATTTCCTCGTGGAGTTTCTCTCATTTTACTTGACAGTGGCCTTAGGATAGCTTAATAAAGTCCTGCAATGTAGCTTTTATAGAGATTTTTCAGAGAGATGGGAGAGACTGGAAATGTCTCCCACTTCCTGCATCTGTTTCTTAGGTGTGATTGTTAAGGAGAACTGACAAAAACTCAATAAATATTTAGATATGACAGAAATGTGAAGTGTTATGAGTTATGTTTTGCTGAACATCCATTGTAACATTGGCACATCCAGTCCCACCCACAACAGAATGTGTGGACAGAAATAGCAATTAGGATTAATAAAACATTTCCTTCTTGCATATCAAAAATCTTTCAGACTTCTAGACTTGTTCCTCCCCATCAACCCACCCACCCCCACACACATACACTCCTGCGATCTGATTATTTTCATTCCTTTGTTATTATTGTATACAGTATTCTCAGTCATATCTTTACATAAAGGATTGAAAGTGTACCTGTACAATGTTTTTATTTTAATTGTCTTTTATCCAAGAGAGGGACATGTGTAGCCTAGACAAAATCTTTCTGAAAATTATTATTAACTTGTCTTGTGCCACTTCTGTCTGTAACAGTCTGATGACAGTAAAAATGATCATAGAATCAAACAACATTTAAATTGAAAGGTTTCAGACTACAAATAAATGATATCTGACTAATAATTTGGGAAGAAAGTATTGAGCGAGGAAAGATTTAAATATCTTGCTAGTCATCCAAAAGCATAACACATGGTTTCGTATATATGAATTGTACTTTTCAGTGAACGTTATTTCCAGGAAGTTTTGAATGTCTGCTTTTATTTAGCTTGTCCAAACACCACAATCCAATTAATTATAAGCACTTGAGAATCTTTTGGAGTCGCTGCCTCTCTCAATTAAAGTACAGTCTGACTTCCAGAACTCACCGATTAACTTTAAACTTACACCTTGGTCCCATGCATGCATAGCCTGTCTTCCTGCAATCCTTGCTGCCTTGAAGCCATGCTTGCTTTACCTGGCCTGCATGTATGAGGATATTGCCAGTATGACGTCAGTAATGGTTTATCTGGTTACTCCTGATTGTCATTGATCCTGTAACATTAGCTTTTCAATCAATGAGAGCTTGGGATCGAGTCAGGTTACCTATACATTAAGAAATCAAGCCTTTTGAACATGTCTCATTCATATTGATGGTCCAGTCATTTTGTTCATTTTCTTGCAAAGCTTAAACTGCAATAGAGAAATGAAGCGATATAGTATTGATTGTTATTTCATTCATTTTCTTTCAAAGCTTTCAAACTGCAATAGAGACATGAAGCGATAAAAGTATTGATGGTCATTTCATTTATTATCTTGCAAAGTTTGAACTGCAAAAGAAAAATGAAGCAATAGTATTGATGGTCATTTAATTCATTTTTTTTGCAAAGCTCAAACTGCAAGAGAGAAATGAAGCAATATAGTATTGACAGTCATTTCATTCACTTTATTGATAGCAATCAAGTGGAAGAGAGAAATCCAGCTACAGTGTATATTTCATTTATTTACTGCTAGCGATCGATACAAGATTGAAATCAATAATACATTCATTCCTGATCCCTTGAGTTATGTCTTAAGAATCCCACCATATTAAACCCATTCATGGCAAGGCTTTAAAAGTTCAACATTGATAAGATTTTCCTCTGCAAATTGGCATCACTGGTGTTCACTTTTGCATTTCCACCTATTTCTTATGAATAACCATTCATCAGATATTAATGTACATAGATACTGGGAAAGAAACAAGTGAAAAACTTCAATAATCCTAGTTTGTCTGAAAAGACAGTGATTTTGAATCTTTTAAACATGTTGCTACTTTCAGGATTTGAATCCTTGTTTTGCTAATAGAATTTACTGAAGTTAAATGCCCAATAGAAGTGCTAACAGGACTTGATTTTTTTCCCCAAGCATTATAAAGTATCGGTTCATGTATATCAATGTCTGAGTGTAAAATGGAATCATCAACAAGACTTGCTTGAAATCCAACACTGCAGAGTGCAACCGTGGTATCAACCGTGAAATCAGATCCTTTGTTTAAAAAGCAGTAGCTTAATCATATAGAAAAGAAACTACTTTTTCAGTATAGATTGTAAAGAAAAAAACTTAGTATCACTTATATTATAAGAGATACATGTATGTTGCCAGTTTGTTGAAATTTTTAGTTTAGAACATAAGGGTAGGATACTAGAAGTGTGAACAGAATTTTTCATTTCTCTTGTGATTCTTCCGTCATGTCAGGTATATTGCCCTTTTATCAATTACGTCTCTTTTCTGTTGTTTTCCTATAGTATAGACTTTTAGAGGGAACTGGTTTTTGCCTTTGCAATAAAGTTTCAGTCATCTCAAACAACATGTAAAACTGATGATCGGATACAATTATTAGGGCCAAAGCCATTTTTCACCATCTTATTGATCATTAATGCAAAATAGTTCTCTGCCACCATTCTCTTATGACTTTACATCCTCCGGTATTAAACACTACCCCTTTTTATTCTCTGCTTCCCCAGGCAAATTCAGCTTCTGGTCGCAACCAACCACCCACGGTAGTTCGTCCATCGTAGAGTTCATAGAGGAAGCGATGCGGCACTCCAGGAAAGGCCGCTTCCTCTATTTCTTGCGCCCTCGATGGCCAGGACTCCCTCCCGTCCCTCTTCAGCTTCTTTATCCCATCTCTCGGTTCCAGAAGGCTCGCTCCCTCCAGCACATGTGCCGCTTTGTCATCCGCCGAAACGTCCGGCTCGACCACATCGATGCCCTCCCGTTGCCACGGCGACTGAAGGACTATCTACGGGAAGGGCAGTATTATACTCCAGATGATATTAAGCCTTAAGCCAATGAGATGATGAGGAAAAGGCTAAGTATATGTATTAACATGTTTACGTCATAAATCATGTCAATTTTTACTCCTCAATTGCATTCGATCATTATTGAACACTACAGCCAAGTATAGCAGTAGTATGCAAAGCTTACCATTTCAATCAATAGTATAAAATGAGAAAAAGAAGTGCAAATATTCTTGTAGTTCAACCACAAAAGGGTAAACTGAATCACCAAGTGCATAGCTCTACAAACCATTCAGATTTCTCTTTAATCATGCATGATCAAACTAATGAGAGGTGAAGAGTTCAGGGTCCAGGCCCAATTGCTTATTTTAATTTGTGTATATTGCCTCGAAGGATTAGAAAACCTGTTTGTTTCACAGCCAAAATGTGAATGCACATATCTCTAAAAATATATTGTATTGAAGACTCTAATTATTGGGCATCATGAATGAAATACATGGTATTGAGTAGTTTGAAATTACTTGTACCCAAACCTATCATGAATTCATTACTTCACTAGCTGTACCTTAACTTTAACAATTGAATATGAACACTCTAATCTTATTTTAACCTCATGCAGCTATTATGCTTGGTAATTTATTTAGGGATATTGAAATAATGTAGGTACATGTAAATAAACTTGATTCAGTTCAATTCAATGTGGGAATTACAATTCTAATCACTGCACAAATGATGATGTGATGGTACCAAGTAACTACCATATACATCTATAGCAACACTGCACATGTAAATATTCAATGACATTCAGGGAAAGCAGAAAGATATTTTTATATTTATGATTTTAATAGCTCTGTAAAGGCCAGACACCATAGATATTCTGGTCTGCTGAGTTTGAAGGGCAAATGTACTTCAGAATACTACGTTGCTTTTTTTTTTAAACCTACAATTCGGTGTTACATACAGGTGTAAAACAGGCCCTGATTGACAACCTGCAGAGTGGTTTAATAAGGATTTCATCTCAAGTATTTTTCTACTAACTAATATATTTGTGCATTCACTGTTCCAAAACTGAATTCTGTGTATATAAAATTAGAATGAAATTATGCATCTCAGTGTGCCAATCAACTATTAGATCAGTGCCAAAACTCCAGTTTTTATCCAAGATTCTTCACTATCAATAATGATGATAGTTATACATCTTTCCTTTATGTTGGTGATTTAACAAAGGCTTGGGCAGCAGTTGCTCTAGGCTCTGTTTCATAAACCCTGTTATCATTTTTTTTTTGTTAAAGATAAATTTCTATGACAAATTTGCTCCCAGCCAATCAAATGGCACAATTTTAGTAGCCTATAACAGTTATTGTAAATTGCTTTATATTAGAAACAGGGCCCTGGGCTTTTTTTTTCCATCAAGAAACCGAAGCTGCAATGCAGCGATGTCTAACTTGATGGAGGACTTCTCCCCCTCATGCAGTCTCTATGGGCCCTGTTTACAAGTGAGCAATAACCAGCCCTCTCTGACCCAGTAACTTCGTGGAGGGTTGCTCCAACTGTTCTCACCCTTTCAAAAGGATGTTGCCATAGTAACGTCTGAGTTTTAAATCACATGGGAGCGAAGGTGTGTTGTTTTTTCTTCTTCTTTCTATTCCATGATTTCTGCTCAATCACAGAGCAGCACGGTTAAGAAAATGTTGGGAGTAAAGAGAAATTCTCTTGGAGAAAAAAAAAGGAAACAAAATTACTCAAGAAATTTAAAAATATTTCTTTTGATGACATAATGAAACTTAATTTTACAATTTATTTGTCAGAAGATGAATAGAATTTTTAATTTCTTGGAGTACAGATGAGTACAGATGAGTATAATTAAGGAGCAACATTTTCATTTCAGATTTGCAATTATCAATAACACTTCATGTAATTTTTGGATTGTACATTGAAGTGAAAGTGCTCTGGATTGTAATGTGGAGAAGAAAAAAAAAATCACAAGTCATGAAATGTAGACAGATGTGTAATTAATCTCCCCTTCTTTTAATGTGATACATGTACTTGTAGGTTATCAAGAAGTACAACAAGAGTGAGTGATGTATCGATGGATATCTTTAGAGAATAACTGCTCTTTGCTTAATTAATTCAATACCTATCCATAAAAATAAAAAATAAATCACATTACTCTAGATATATCTGGTACAGTGGTAGCAAGAAAAATTGAAATAGTTTACTATTTAGGAAATATGAGAGAAAAAAGGGAAGAAAAAAAAAATCCAAACCAAAGACACCATTGATTGCCTTTGCATGTCAGTATACCACACCTGTTGTGTAAGTTTATCATTTTGTCCATCTTTTCATTCAGTTTATGAACAGAAAAAACAAAATCAAACCCAGCCTACTGCGTAAACCTCCCGTGTCTGTATGTATGCCACATTTATTTAAGATTTACATTGTTTTACATGCTTGTTATAGGTGCCAAGTTAAATTGGTGTAAAAGTTTATAATTGAGATGTAAAAGGGAAATTGAAATTAATACTCACTAGACGCTATGTCCTGTTTTGGGGGTCAATTCCCACGTGATATAGTGAGTTATTACATGCAGTTAAGGATATTTTTGACATGTTGTGTTCATAACTTTAGTTTTAGAACTACAATGCCACCAAACTTTCTGTTTCATACCCATAGACACAAAAATGTTATCAGGAAATGATGTGGAAGGTATAAGAATTGTCACATTTGAGGGTTGACGGAAGGAACATAAACTGATGTTTTTGACAAGATAAGGTACATGTGTGCAGTTGAATAAAAGTAATGTGGATAGCAATTAACCTGGCTAATGGAATAATTGAAGGACATAGATAAAAACCAATCAATACCCATATGAAGGCCATGATTATGAAAATATTCCACTTAATTCATGTATTATTTGATCACTCTGTTGAGTCACTCTCTTTTGTAAAAACAAATAGTCAGAGCAAACATACAAATCGAGAAAAAAAATGAAATTAACAAAAACGCATATAACATATATTAAAAGTTAGCATATCAACATTTATCTGAATGTAGACTACGTGTGGAGAATGAATTTCGTCACTGCTTTGAAATATAAGACAATGATATGTCTATTCTCACTCTGCCATTTCCTTAACTCTATTAGAATGATACTTTGATGTAAGGTGTTGATTTTTTTTTTAAAGTAAAAGGGAATTTGTTCTTTTCATAGCAATAGTTAAAATCTTCTATGATTTCCACGGAGCATGATAGGTATCAACAACAAAAAGTAGCAGCAAATCTCTCAGATATCTTTGGAAATATATTTATGGCAGCAAGAAATTGGCCTCAATAAAAGAAAGATAAAAAATGAGAAAAATAGAACCCTATGAATTACCTTATTAACCTTTATATTGCTGATAGAATCAGCTAGTCTGGAAAGCCATTCTCACTTGGAAAAGGTCCTTAGTAAGAGCGTATGGATTGTTTTGAAATAATAAATTGGATATTGTACTTTCAATTTTTTTTTTGTTCAAATCAATATTACCATTGATGATGTATGTTTTTAGTTGATTACGGTTATCTTGATGACAGTCACAAATCTTGTAAGATTTTCCAGCAATGAAGAATGGATTGATTTGGGTCTCGTGTTTAGAGACTAGAAGCTAGCCAGTTGAACTTGGAGAAGCCTTTGATGCGGTCCTAGATTTGCTGGGTGAATGTGTTCTTTAATATCCTGCCTGCAAATTGGATTTCTTGTCGCATGGATTTATTTTTGGAGAACTGGGGAAATTGGGGTGTCTGCTCTTACCCGCCATCACCTAAAGAATCTCGGTTTCTTCTCTTTCATATATATATATATATATATATATATATGTATAGAGTCTGAATGATATGGTGAAGAATAGTAGTTTTGGTTTTCAAGGTATAGCCGTCTGTTTTGTGGTCGCTCACAGCATCATACTTTCCCTTGAAGTTAAAAGATGAGTTATATTTACCTGTCTAGAAAGACCACCTGCCTACAGTAACCACTTTTTATGTTTCCCAGGGATGACCTTTATAAGTAAATATATTCTCTGAGGTATTCTGTCAGCCTTTAAAATGTGCCACAGCCTATTTTGTATAAAGAAAATATAATATTTGTGGTCTTATGTCACAATATTAAGTAAATCACCTTGTTGCGATCAATGAAGGCATATGAATATTATATTCTAGCAGTAATGGCAAACATTGTTCTTCATATAATTAGTTTATTGAGCTTTTTAATGGCACATTTTCAGCCTGTAAAACATGCTGTTAATTTCTAATTTTTTTCTTGCATTTATAAAATTTACAACTTTTATTGAATATTGTTCAGCTTAAATGGCCTTTTATAAATATTTGTTCTTTATATAAAGCGGGATATGATATTTTATCTTTAATTTCAAAACGTGAGGAAAATAAATCTCCAAAGCTAATGCCAAAGATCACAATAAAATACAAAAAAGAAGATGTTATTGATAAAGCAAGAGACTGCACTAGCTCTTCAACTGCATGCAAATTGAATGCTGAGAGCGATGACGTAAGTGAAGTTCTCATTAATGATCAATGACTTTGCCTTTTTCATTCTTCTCCAGTGTTTCCATCATCTTGTAGCTGACCTTAAAGAAATGAATTTTTAACTTCAGATCAAGAAAAATCATTGAGTCTCAAAATAGCAAATTAGTAAAATTGTGAGTGAATTAGCAGGTTTCCCATTTCAGTTTTAAAAAAACCACAAAACCAATACCAGGTTGCCCTGTCATATTTTGGGGATATATTTGCAAATCCTGTGAAGGGTTACTATTTTCGTTATAAAGACTGTGTTTGAGAATTTGTTGTTGTTGTTGTGATCCTTTGATGTTACAGTGCATTTCAAAGAACCAACCCCTGTCTTTGGGATAGCATGTATGGTACCTTTAAACAGCAAGCAATTTTATGTGATCCATTTTCATCTAGAAATTCCACTGATCTCCTCAAATTCGATTTAGTGGGAACACACCTTGTATGACGTGCAGGAAACTGGTGTGAACACTTATATGATTTATTGAGCCACGAAAGCCTATTTTGATGAAGCTTTTGGAGCTCTCAGTCCTCTCATTTCTATTTATATTTAGTCAGTGTGTCTATTAAATATATGCACAATATCAACTTTAACCCAAGACTGATTAGTAATACAGCAGTAAAAGATTAGAAATTCGCTAGACGTATATTTCGTCGCTGTTTTCACGAAGTGACGGTAGTGAAAAAAAATTGCATTCACTTTGCATTACAATTTTCCTTACTACCGTCACTTCGTGAAAACAAGGACGATTTTTTTGATGAATAATGAAATTGCATTGATCCTTGGCCATATCTGACAATTTATCACGTTCACTTGTAAGGAAAGAAAGAAAAGATATGTTTTGAGCTCCTATGGTTTATACAACATTATAGAAATTGGCACTATTAATGGGTATTAACTCTTTTTAGTAATATTAGGATAACGTTGTGAAAAAGGCTTCATGTCTGTAGAGGAAACCAAAAGGAAACCCCCAAATTGGCCACTCCGCCTATAGGGCATTTACCATCAAAGGGTTTAACTAATTCCAGAATTAAATGAGGGTTGAAATATTTCTGATTGATTTGCGGTATTTGTTCAAAAGAGGGAGTACAGCATGGAAGATTAAGCACAAAAAAATGATTTGTAGGTATGCAAATTTTTTAAATGCCATTTTTTAAAATTTGAAGAGGCACTCGCTAGAACATAATAACA
>BEXV01001192.1:46698-57687 GCA_003118195.1 Hemicentrotus pulcherrimus
CCTCCTCCCCTAAGTCCTTCACTGGTTGTGACCATTAGAAGTAAGGCAATCTCTGGTAGCTACACGGCAGTGTGAGGAAGTCACACCAGAATTAGGATAATGAGTTATCCCAGGTGACTCTGAATGAGTCATCCTGCTACAGATTTACTCCCAAAATCGGATGCTAATTTCTTACCACTCTTTGTTCTTTACACTTCTTGGCTTGGCGTATGGAAGTGTCCAGATTGACCCCAATCTTGATTTTCAATCTTAAACAGAAAATGGTACTTGGTCTTGTGGCATGGATATTGGCATATTTTCAGGATTTTTTGCTACCTGTACATTTATACTTGCATGCACTTTAATCTTTGAGTGTTCACATTAATCAGAAATGTTTTGTTTTTCATTCCAGGCTTATTGCTGCACTATGCAAGGTCATATTGTCAAAGCCCTGTTCAAACATGATGTGACAAACTGCCTCAAAAATCCTCTCAGCAAAACATTGCATGTAAATGAATAGCAATGGCAATATTGTGGAGTAAAGGATAGAAAAAACCAAAGAACAAAGCTAAGCACAACAATGGCCTGGTTGCCAATCTGTGTGTCATAGGATACAGGAATCAGACGAGTGCCATGGTTATCTCATTAAATTTTGCGGCTACACTTTAAAAGAAAATGGTTCAGTGGCTCATGTCGGAATGGGTCTCTATCCTGAGTACTTTTGTATTCAAGTACCCTCTTTGCCTTGATTCAGTACCAGTAGATCATGCGGAAATCAAAGTGCTGTATACGTTGCATCCTGATGCATCCATATTTTGTTGAGGTGGTTTGCATTGCTTATTAGATCTTACCGCAGGCTGAAATAGTGTGCGCTTGCATACCAGTAGTTTAAATCTTTGCAATAAAAGCCAAAGCTTGGAGTTCAAAAATATCTTATTAGTGTGAATACTATGAAGGAGGTTATTTGATGAAGTTTACATAGCACTTTGAAGTATACTTAAATAACAGAAAAGAATCCATATAATTGCATGGGGGTTCCATATCTGGTATTGATTGTTATGATAATTACCAGTTTCCCACCTCCCACAGTGCCCATCTGTTATAAATAGATATTTTTGTTCACATCTGCTAGTTAATAAATGCATTTTCATTTTAAATTTCATCAATTAAAAACTGGAATTATAGTCAGAGAAACCTATACGAGGTTTAAAGTTTGAAACTTGATTAATTCCTGCACTTTTATATCTCAAGAGAAAAAGCCAACTTCACTAGAGAATGATAGTAATATCTAAAATGCTTATTACACAGCTGTCGAACGGTAGGAGTTTCATTCACCTTGCAGTAAAGTGCATTTAGGAGCGAGGACATTCTTAATCAATATCTCCCTCTGGGTACATACAGGTGGAAAGAAAAGGCATTATTTATCGATTATTAAGTATTTTTAAAGCACATTGAATAGTCATGACGTGGGATTGCAACAAGATTTATACAGTATGCAATAAAGCATATTCTGACCCGCCTTCCATCAGTTTAATACTTGAGGACTTTTTAGAGGGAGAAACAAAACGTCCTTTTTAGAGCGTGCATCCCATTTTGTTGTGATGAAAGAAACAAAGAAAGAAAGAAACAAAGAAAGAAAGAAGGAACACAAATTGAGTTATATACTTCAGATATATCTTTATTCAAGCAGGTAACATTATATCCAGCCAATTGAGACTTGAGCACTCACCAACGTCCCTCTGCTTTCAGCCAGTTCTTGAGATTACCAATTTGAAAGTAGAACATAAAACGTACAGAAACACAATATGGGCAGATGGATATGTCTTTATGCAACATTGCCTTCCCCAGTTGCAATTAGATCGCATAACAATGTTGTAAACATAAGACAAATTCACTTGTTGAAATTCAGCAGCCTATTTATAAACATCCACCATGATCATTACCTTGTAACATGAAACCTGCTTCCTTTCTATTCCCCTCTCCTCATCTTCATTACATATTGCAAGACTTCACGTAAATAATCAAGAGCAATATTTTTTTCAGTAGTTGGTTCTCGTTATGGTCTTCGGTCCTCGGCAGTATCGAGGGTACCGGGGAAATCCTAGAGGGGTAGTCATTAGTTTTTAGGCCCTTGCGTTTATGCTTGTTGCCAGTGGTTATTATGCAGGGGACTTGTTCAAATAGTGTAAGATGATACGAACTTGGATCGCAAGGGATCCTCAATGGAGATTGTGCCATGGGTCAAACCTAATCAATTGCGATGATTGCTTTTGTCTTTGTTACAAGACGTTGATTCACCTTGCTCATTGCTCAGGTTTTTAGCGTTGCCCACTTGTAACAACAAGATAAAATAGCTGCATTATTTTTTTAATTGCTGAATGACAATAAAATTTACTCATGTTCATTATGGAAAAAAGGGTTTTGAAGAAGTGATGGGGAAGGAAAAAAATGCCCCCAAAATAATGTACTTTTATGAGGTTGTTTTTATGAACCTTATGGTAAAACATTGAAGCTTGGCTGTTCTAAAAATCTTTGATTTATATAGACTTAGGAACAAGAAGAAGAAGAAATGAAAAAAAAAGTGGAAAAGATAATATACATCAAAGTCTTATTCACATATCTGTTTTACCCCTCCCCCCCCCCTATCTTTAAGGGGAAAAAATTATGTTTATGAATTTTCTGATGATTTTTCTCTTTTTTCTTTATTTATTTGATCCATCAGGATTCTTGTTATAAAATAAAAAACCCCACTCTTGTCTTAATACGGAATTCCCTTTTAGACCCAATACCCACATCGTGTCATATGAATGTACTTGAGACAAATTACAAGTGGTATGTATGACTAACATTTCTCCCTCAACCATCTAAACACCCCCATTCACATGATGTAATCTCTATGAAAACTGCCAGCATAATAAAGGTATGATAAGCGAGGATCTGCGTTAAGTGCGGTGAAATTTTAGGAGAGTATTTCCTCTTAGGCAATTTTTGAAATCCCTTTCCAGATTCGGCTTTGGTTTTGATGTGAAATGTTTTGTTTATATCAGTCTGTAAAAAGGTTTTTGACTTCATTCAAAAAAATAATTATTTCTTCTGTTTTATGAGAAAATGGAATATGGAGATGTATAGGTATATGCTTTGCATGCTTGCTTGCTCGATGCCTTGTCTGTGTTGACATCGACTATGGCTCTCTTTCTACTTCTGCGTTATTATAACATGCTGGTTTGACTGTAGCCTTGTAGATTGATCAAAATAAACATTTCTTTTTCTTCTTCAAAATCTAGATTATTGTATTGAATCTAAAGCTTCGGTCACAAATGCCATTACAAACTGCTACGAACGCCGTACAAACGATTTTCAGACACTGGAAATTCGGAAAGGCAATGGAAAAACAGGGAGATTAGTACGAAATTATTGTTATTACGAACCTTGTGACCGTAGCATAAAGTAGACATCTATTAAATTCATTTGATCTTTTGCAGCCAATTTCTAAATAATTTTAATATCCATTTTACATAAAAACAGGAATAATTCAATTTCATATCTTGGATACACTAATCTCTCAAGAATTTTTGTTTTGTTTTTGTGCTCAATTGATAATCATAAGATATTTTTACAGTAGACTAGTAGACATTTTTTGCTTGATTATAAAAGGATACAGAGCAATATATATTCAGGTAATTTTCAAGTGAAAAACAAATGAAATTGATCTTGTTTTAATAGGAATACAGTAGCCAGGGGAATTAAAGGAGGTTTGGTTTGTCATCTGTATACATTTGCAGCCGTAGGGCAGGATTTGCATTGCATTGCCTTGTTTTGATCAACTAAACCACTCGCAGCAACTTATTTCAAAGAAGATATTCATGCAGTGTTTTTTTTTTCGGGCCAATCTTATAATGCTTTGATAAGTCACATCAAATTGGCTTCTCCAAATAGCTTTGTAAGTATCAGACTCACCCTACGAATAAAGGCACAGTAGAGAAAAATAAAGTAATATAAAAAGAGCAAAATTATAGGCCTATTAAAATAAGTTACGATTGTGAAGATTTTAGATTTTGCACAAAAGAAAGATTTATTGAGCAATCATTTTGCAGAGTGCCCCACCTTTTTCCTTTCTGGTATGACATTTCTTGAACAATACAAAAAGCAATAAATGTTCAACCTGTGCTTAGAATAATTTGACTCAGTCAAACATCAGAGAATAAACTGAATACCTTGCAGGCATATTATTCTTGTGGTGGGTTTTTGCCCTTTTTCCACCCATTATCATTATGATTGAAGCCTGGTTATGTCAGAATGACATTTTGATGCATTATTTCCTCATGATGTTTTTATTAGGTGTGGAATGCCCTAGGCGTGCTTGCTGCATGCAGCGGGGGTGAAAAAAGAATTCAACCGTTCATTTATTTGCGTTTCTACTATTTGTATTTCTCCTGCCCTCTAGAAAAATCTCCATGCTCACTAATTATTGAGGAGGATTTCACACTAACTTGAAATTCGCTTCTGTTCAAGTTTACACCATTGCATTTAATTCAATTTTGTATGTCATCAGCTAATAATTCATGATGATTAACACAAAGAGATTAACTGAAATGAATCAATAGGACCATTCACTCGCAGAACTGCAGTGGTACTTTCTTTTTTAATCTTGTTTTTTGCATGTAGACCAATTTCGCTAGTTAGTGCTGATTAGTAGATTGAGTTTCAAATTCCACTAACTGTGCAATTTAAACATTAATTAAATTGTATTCATGAGCTTGCTCTCTGTGTTGCCTCACAAAGGTCATTGGAAGTGATTTAAGTATAAGAAAATGGAATTTCTATATACCATTTGTGAAAGGAACAAAAGTATGAGATTTGAAACTAAAAGGTCTAAGCATGGACCCTACCACAATGGTCTAAAGTTCAAAGCTGAGTCGGTGACATTGATTGTATTGATTTTTAATATTATTAGTAAGGCCCAAATAATAGGGCTAATTGGCCAGAGTCCCCTTGAAATTAAGAAATAAACATTTAGTTATTTTGTTGTCAGATTTTATCAATAAAGCAATAGATGAAAATAATTCAGATTTGAAGTAACAATAAAACAATAGTTGCCATTACCTTTTTATGTCATAAAATTGGTTCCATTTTGCTGATCATTGGATTTTCTCACTGTAATAGTAAGAGGAGAACAATATGCAAAAGCTCACATTTAAAAAACAGAATAAAGTTTAAGTCTTGGATAAGATGATATTTCACAGCACATACTGAATGAGAAGAGATGAGATCATGTGTGCAGAGTATGAAATATTTGGCATATACCCAACATTTTCACTGATATAGTAAACATGTTGAATCACATCCTCCTGGTTTGCTTTCTCATCCCAATCCCTCTCTTCCCGTTCCTATTTCTGACTATTTCCCTTATTATCTTTTCTGATTATCTTTCCATGATATCAACTTTTCATATCCAGCTTCTATACATGTCCCTTCTCATTGATTGCTTACATGTACTTTTCTCCTGTGCACCTTCACTTGTCATGTAGCCCCTCCCCTCATATCTCTCTCTCTCTCTCTCTCTCTCCCCCTCTCTCTCTCTCTCTCTCAAAGTCAATGTCACATGAGGAAACCAAGAACATACATTTCTTGAGAAATCAAATTTTGGCTTATGGCCCTAAATGAAGGGGTGTGTGGTTTACACCTAAGTTGTGTGTATGCCTGCATCAAACTACAAGTATCATTCTAATGAAAGTGTCTAACCTAAAAGGAAAAAAAAAATGTAAAAGATCATGGGAATCCCACAAGCACATGCCAAAGCCAACTTAGTAATAATCATGTGGTCTCCAAATTTGAATCATAAAGGCTCTGTTCAGATGTAACGTGCTAAACCACCTCACAAAAAAAAGCCTGGCAAAACAAAACATTTTATAGGTACCGTAAATGAATGACAAATGGAAGGTAAACGAAGTAGCTGCAATAATGGCTCCTCTCCATCTTAACCTATCATTGTGTTAAAAGAAATGTGAAGCAAGTTATGCACAGGTACTTTTTATTTTGCCACAAAGCTTAATACTGCATTAAATTGGAAGGAGACTCAACACCAAGAAGTTATAACCTCAGATTACATTCAAGCAAATTTTTTGGTTATTTCATAAATGAATGTACCGGTAAGATGAACAATTTAGGGATAAGAGTGACACTGCATACAAAACATGGTAATGTCTGTTATTCAAGCAATTTGCAATCTTTTCAGACTCCAAGTTACATTAACAGAAAATCCATAAATGACAAGATTACAGCATCATGCACACTAATGCACCATTAAACACTTGAAGCTTGCCATACCTCTCCACATTGTGATAAACATGAAAAGAAAGAAAGAAATTACCCGGTCTTTAGTGTGATGTCTTAAGTTTGGAGCCAGAAGGGCATTAACTCATCTACTTGAACATTAAGATAACCCCCTTCTTGTTCCAGACAATTATCTAGTATGTGTGGTATTAATCATGATTATAAGCACTTCATCCAGGCGTTATTGAATGGCTTTCATTTATCTTTCAAAGTATTTTCAACTGCACATAATAGGCCTATTATATTAATATTTCATTTATATTACAATACCCAATAAAATTGGGTTTTTCAAAATATTGATGTCATGCACATCAGTAAACTTGATTTGATCATTTAATCCATTATTTAACCCTTGTTATTATTATAATTCACTTGTGTATTTTATGGTATACTTTTATTTGTAGCTAAATTGACCCATTTTATGATTTTCATTTGTAATATGACATAAAATATGATATTGTAAATGTGGTTACTTTCTTCAAAGTACTACACAATTGGTGTCCTTTGAAACACAGTTCATACATATATTGTTTCTGTTTTTAAATCAGATAATAATAATTTCTTATCATTTATATCTTCAAAGAAGATTTGATTTAACAAAGATTAGATGCTCAGCAAAGTGGAGCACAATGCTTTTAGTTGCAATGCTGCTTTCCCTGTGTTTTTTAAATCACATTTTCCAAATGCTGATCTTGTTTTTAGAATATGTTTAATTTGTTTTACCTTATTAGATTCACTCACTGAAAGTGATGTATATATCAAATCTGAGAGCCAGCAAGGCTTTAACTCTGTGTGATAGTATATTAGTTAGTTCACTAAGTTAGTTTACGCTAAGCAGACAATATAATGTGATTATGTAATGTACCTTTAATATATATTTGCCCCTGCTCATATAAAGCCCCATTCAGAACAATGCAGTAAACAAACAAATCAACAAGAAGTTGAAGATAAAAACACAATGGGAAAGGCAAAAGGCAATGTCCTTTGAATAAAATTATTAAGTATTCCCTTATCTGTGTGTATCACATACAGAAATGCAAAGGGCATAGCCCTACAGCCCCAGTAAACTCATAATTATCACTATATTTTTCCAGCGTCAGTGTTTATTAGAAGTGGTTCATGGTCTTATCTGGAGGTTATAATTGATTCACCAAATATTTTGTATAGTATATAGATGTGTTTTATGTGATTTGTTCCTCATATCAATTTTGTACCAACTGGAATGTTGTTTATGGAAGCAGAGGCTTTGTAAGGCTGAAAATATTAAAATGAGAGTGATAAATCAGAATTCTAAAAAAAGAATTGGAATATAATTTTATGCATTATTCACTATCATAAAGCAGACATGACATTGTATATATATATATATATATATCTACTTGTACGTCACAATACTATGTGGTTCATGGTTCTTTTATAATTTCATTTTCTATGTTTTTTAATTACAATTTTTTTTTTATGCAGGAAATGATAAAATGGAAGTGCATATCACTGGAATGCAAATATTTTGTATTGTATGTGGTCAGTAGAATATTGCTTTTGCAACTCTATTCATCTCATGTGTGTATATTCTGAAACCAAAAAAAAAAGATTCTTCATGTTTTATGTGATATTTTACTGCTTTTTATTCTTTTCGCTTTAAAAGTGTGTGTTTTATGTCATGTTTAATACTTAAACATGTTTATGCCTCCCGACATTGTATACAAATATTTTTTGTTGGTAACGTTGTGATATATTTCATCAAATGTATATTTTGCTGTATGATATTAAAATTGCTAACCAGAGGTTATGTTCAAACTGTGTATATAATCAGAAGATTATATGGAATGGAAGGTATATGTTGTAAGCTGCTATATATTGTAGATTTATTGTTAATTTTGATAAATGTCTTATATTATGCAAATCATCCCATAAGCACATTCATTTTTTCCTTAAAATGAATAATGGAAATAACGACTTTGCAATATACAAAATCTTAGTAATACAAAATAAAGACAAGTGGTATGCTTTGGAAAGTTTTCCTAATTTCATCTTTTTTACCATCAATACATTGGTGGAATCTATAGAACCTTTGAAAAAATATAATTCATTCATTTTCTGTGTGTATGAAATGATGGATGCTGGTTATTTTGAAGGGTTATTTTCCAAAGGTTCTGGATTTCTGATGGTTCATATGCCTTTGAATCAGGTTGCTTATTAACTCATTGTCTGTGGGGACCAGGTGAATTCTCTACTAAGTCTATGGAATGATGAAACTCGGTAGTCAGTGGGTTCAAGTGTAGACATATAGAAAAAGAGATTTGAAGCCTAATCCTGTTTGCATTCATGCGCCCAACATACCATGAGCCATTTTAGTATAATTATGTCTGTGGTCGCAACCAACATGAGGCAAAGCCGGTATTGTAAGCATCTGTACAGCTCCTGCCAATAACACATTTGTTGTACATTCTCAACCAATGCAGTGGTTACAGCAAGGATCTGGTAGGCATTAGTATAAGCTAGCATATTACCAGACATAATAATCAGATCTTAATATCCCTATTAATCTACCAGTGAAACACACTCTCAAGTGTCTTATAGCATCCCATTCATGAGCTGCTATATCGCCTGTTGAAAGCCAGAAGGGTATTGTCTCTGTATACAAATGATAAGTGGGAATACAGGTAGTCTTCTCACTCCCAACAGACGATATTATAGTTGAATTTCTTCTATGTTTGTCTACCTAATTAGAATATTAACCCACTAATTACTGTATGCAAACTGAATTGGTACTGATGTATGATCTAGGGAAATGAGATAGGTCAGACGTCCAGGGGTTAAAGTCTGCAAGAATGCTCAAGCAAGAAAGAAAAGCTCACAAGAAGCTGTATAATAGATCTTTAAGTATGTAAGCATTGTTACGTGTACATGTATATCACTGACTTGTGCGAGATGGATGTTTTATAATGAAATTTTTATGGGAAGTTGATGTGAAGATTAAAACTTCCTCATGATTGCAATCTCATGCTGAAAATATATGTATATTTTGTGTTGTATAAGAAATGTTTTGAATGTATATCATTATATTGAATATCTGATCAAATATGGCAGAGAAATAGAAAATGAAGCAGAGAATGGTTATAACACTCCTAAGAGTTTAATTCACTTTCGCAATTCAATCTTGACACTCACAAATCTCTTTCACAAATTATTCAGAGAAAAATCATAGGTCTGTATTCTACTGCTCAGTTCAAACCGGACTTCGGTCTAACATCACAAATTAAATAGGAAAACATAGACCTCAGATCAACTTCCTACGTTACACTTGATTTTGAACAAAAGCTGAAACCCAGCCTTCGGTTTAAATTGAGTAAAATATAACCAACCAACAAACCAATGTCTACCATGAATAGAAATATACACTGAATAGAGATATAAAATGTCCACAAATGATTATTATGCATCTCCAAGATCTTGTCAGTCTTGGTTACAATGGAATAAATTATGAAATGTAGATTAAAGGAATTAATACTATTAGAATAAGAATGTAATGCTGTAGGACTTTATCGTGTTAAATTAGCACTTTTCTATAATAGTGATTGGTTATTGGGATTAATTAATAAAGTCAGCTGTAAGAATGCGGGTGGCTTCAGTCATAGAACATGCTGTCACTTGGGAGTAAGAAAATGCTTTTTTGTAGATCGAAAGCATGGTTTGTAGAAATAGAGGAAATATTGGACGGTTTCGTCTAATGGAAGCCACACCCTTCTGGCTCTCATCACAAAGCCCCCTGGGATACCAATAGGGCTTTTAAAGCAAATACTGATATAGCATGTTCAGATATTTAAAAATGTGTTTTCTAGTCATGACAGTTGCAATTTATATGTGCCTGGATGATCACAAACACTTACTCACACTAGATTTGGTGAATATTATGCAATCGATTTAACCCCAAATCTACTCTGCATCCATTGTAAAATGCTAACAATATACACATCTTTGTAATCAAAAGTGCTGGTTTTTTAAATTGCAGAAACTATATATCATTTTATGTAAAAATGTTGGAAAGAAATCGCAATTTCTTAAACAACCAATACCAGATTGTGTATAGTTTGCTTCATTCTTTGCTGTTTTTGTCTTCTTCTATGAAATGAGAAAAGAGTAAAGGGGTTTCAATGAAGAAAAGAGAGAGAGAGAGAGAGAGAGAGAGAGGAAGAACGAGGGGAAGGTGTGAGAGGGAAAACGAGAGAAAGGGACAGGTGTAGATGGATATAGAGGAGAAAAGAGAATGTGACAAGCAGAAATGAGGGGGAGGGGGAGGGGGATGGGAACAGAAAAAGAGAAAGGGGATTAGATGGAGAGTAGAAAGCTTAGAATTAAAAAGTTGAGGGGGAGGAGAGAGAGAGTTGGGGGTGGGAGTTTTAGGGAGTGTGGGAAGTGGGGTTTGCTCCATAAGACATTTTAGATGTTGAAAAATATAGACCCTAATTCAGGGGAGGCGTGCATGGCCATGATGGGGAAAAACATCCGAAGTGTTATGGTGGTAGATCAATTAAGATGGAGCAATTAATTGCATCTATGATAGATAATTCTCTTGAATGAAATTGTGGCCAATTTGTGGTCATGAGCATAAAAATGTAGAAATCCATAATAATGGGCACATACTTCCAGGATTTCTTAGTTGGGGGGGGGGGGGGC
>BEXV01001192.1:58368-71330 GCA_003118195.1 Hemicentrotus pulcherrimus
CCCCCCCCCCCGGATCCGCGCACAGAAATATCACTTCACATTATCATTATTTTACGGTAGTTATCTAATTTTGTTGTTGTTTTTGTTCCCTTCGGTTTAAAAAGAACGAGATTGGCCAAAGAAATGATTGTGACGTCACAGTTTATCGCACGTGGACGCCGTCGCGTCTGGCTGTTTGTTTACAAGTAATTTTCTCACGCGGCCGGAGAGCTAGAGTAGTTCAGCACCGGCCGGCCGGTCACCGCGTCTACTTACCGGTACTGCACTAATTTGGCAGCACAGCACCTGGAACTCCGGACAAAATCCCCGTAAGGGGTTCCATTCTGGTCATGGCTTTGCTCGATTCCAAATTCGAGCCTTGGGCTAAAGTTAAGGAACACCTTGAGCATGTTTTAAGAACTACGGATCCCGAAGAACACTGTGTTATGGTTCCCTATGGCCTCCAGGTGCGTAATGGTCTTTTTCATTCTAGATCTAGACCCCTAGATCTAGCTAGCTAACTTAGACCTGCTAGAGTCTACTTTCACTGCAGTTCGCTTGCAAGGCGTGCCTCAGCTGCTCCGGTGGTGAGCCGTGGAGTACCGCTGAGATGATGGATGTGGGGGGACCAAATCTCGCTGGCCTTTAAGTTTAAGAAAACTTACATAGACTAGATCTAGACCCTAGGTCTATTTGTTTCATCCGAAATTTATCCATTGATCTAGTAGATCTAGACTAGATCTAGGTCTAGGCCTAGACTATAGACTAGACCTATAATAGTCTTCTATATAGATCTAGATCTAGATCTAATAATTAGACCTAGACTCTATTATCGCTCCTTTTGCAAAGCTTCTGCTGAACTTTGGAACAGATTACCTTTAAATGTAAAAAACTGTCAAACCCTTAGACTGTTCAAAACTAGTCTCAAGACACATTTATTTGAAATTGCGTTTGATGATTAATTAACTCTGTTCACTTTGATGTGTAGACTAGGTTTAGGCCTAGATCTATTCCATATGTATTGTATTTTGTAGGTTTATTTTCATTTCTAGTTTTGTATAAGATGTAGTCTAATTATATATCAGTCTATTTTGTGTATGTAGCGCTTAGAGACTTCGATGGTAAGCGCTTTATAAGTAATGTTTTTATTATTATTATTATTATTATTATTTAGACCTATTCTAGGGTCTAGTCTAGTCTATTATGATATTTAGACAATAGTCTAGAATCTTAGTTTAGCAATATTACAGCTAGGGTCTAGACCAAGACAGTAGAGATCGAGTAGATTATAGTCATATAGACTACATGATAGAGCTTTTGGTCTAGGTCTAGATCTAGACTACATTTACATTTCTCTTTGAATTCATCATCTTGAGCTTTTTGCCTGATAAATGTCATCGATAATGATAAGGAGAGGATGGGGAGGAAAACAGAAGAAGAAGGAGGAGGAGGAGACGGAGCTACTCTGTAGGGTTGAAAAAGGGGCGCTTGTACAGAAACCTATCCACAATTTGAACCGTAACTCTCGCGTGGAGATACTAAAACATACTAAAACATACCCAAAATGTCCAAATAATTAGATCATGAGTCAAAAGTCGTTAGATTCTATGATGTTCTGTGTCATTTTTCTTGTTATTTTTGGAGTATTTTTCGGATAGACGTTGATATTAGTGCAACAGTGTGAATTTGTCTTTATATTTCAATTAGTAAATTTCTTACCTTCTTCCTTATCCACTATTAGTATTACATATTCATTTATATATTTGCATAATTGCATTCTTCATTTGCATATCATTTACCCAGCTCATGTTCCAATTTCATTCACCTTCTTACACTTACAGCATAGTCTTTCACACCATATTTTCCTTCCTCACCTTCAAACCCATGCCCTTTGTTGTCTTCTCATTCTCAATGTTTGGTTGCTTTTTCCTGCCCTAGCAACATGCACTTTCTCTTCTGTCATTCGTTCTCTTCGCCTCTCACCTTTGATCTATCTAGTCTGTTCACATCATTGGTTTCTCTTGTACTTTTACCTTTACCTTTACCGCAAATACTGGAAGAATGCTGAGACAGCAGTCGAGCTTCCAGGTCCATCTTCTTGTAATCATTCTCTTTAATAATAATTCTCATTATATACATGTACAAGGGAGGCAGAGGGGCAAGAGGTTGCATCTTGACTGGACAATGTACCATGAACAATGTCCCAGGAGCAAAGAAATTAAAGAAATCAGTCCGAGTATTGAGAGATATGTACTGTTCCTTCCAGCAACGAACAAGTCTGGTTTTGAATGCGTCTATGGTGCGAGCATGAACTACTACTTCAGGCAGAGAGTTCCAGTCGTCAATCACTCAGTGACTAAATGTGTTCTTCCTTACATTATCACATGACTTTCCCCTGATTGGTTTATTTTGTTATGATGCCTGATTTGTACTAAGAGAGATGTTATGATTTGGGATATTAAAGCTAGTTCTGTTCCGTCCTTCTTCGTGTGAGGTTGTGTTATCTACTGTCCTGAGTTACTTGAGTTTTGATGGAGAGTTTAGATTGATTTTGATGCAGCATGTTTGATGATTGATTGTGGTTAGCTTTAATTTCCCTTGGTTTAATAGACACGTTACATTAATACACACTTTTTCACAGGTTTCACGGCAAACCGCTGCACAATACAAGTACATACCGATGGTGGGTTGCCGGCGGGCGCGCGCCTGTGTGAAGTTATCTACCGTAATGTCTCGGATCATCATTACGGTAGATAACTTCACACAGGCGCGCGCCCCCCTGCAACCCACCATCGGTATGTACTTGTAGTTGTATTGTGCAGCGGTTTGCCGTGAAACCTGTGAAAAAGTGTATACTAATATCAAGATAATAAAAATACTCCAAAAATGCCAAGAAAATTGACACGAAACAGGTAATAAACATAAAAACTTTTAACTCATGATCTTCATTTAGACAATTAATGAATATTTACTTAATTTTGGGTATGTTTCCACGCCGGAGTTACAGGTCAAATTTTGGAAATGTTTCTGAACAAGCGCCGAAAAAGGCAGGATTCCTTGGAACAATTTCCAGCTTTATTTTTTTCAAAAGTAAAACAGAATGATAAATGAAGGAATTTGTGTTATTTGTTGCGTGACATACATGTACAAAAAATAATTTGCAAAGAGTGAAGGATGCCAATGGCAGTACACACTTATTTATTCAGAATATAGCTCCACACTGACCATAGATCTAGATGTACAATTAACCATATCAAGTTTGTTTTGCTGTTTTATAGCTGGCCCATACCTTTCATCACCCTCACATGATCCGATGTATGACATTCTACCATAGCACCAACAGCAACATATACGTAACTCAACTAGACACAGGTGTTATCAACAAAGTCTACTTTTGGTCTCTTAGCACTTTGCCTGATGAGGAGGTCAAATGTCAAAGGTCAGTTATGATAATTTTATTGTTCATCTGAAAACCTAGGGGCTGTAAGTGTTAATCAAAACAAGCATAATAAGCCCAACTTCTTGGACATACCATTGAAAGTTGTGTTATAGAAATAACTAGCTTTTCTATGGGATGTCCACTAACTTAGAGTACGACGGTTCTGAGTAACGGCCCCCAGTTGTTAAATTATGAAGTTTACAAGAATAGGTTTGGTTCCATATACATGTAAATAGAGAAGAGACTCAAAAGACTTGGAGCTTGAATTTACACATCAGTCTTCAAATACATGTACACTGTATGTACCATGATTAAACATTTGAAAGTCCTCTCTTGTGGCTCAACACAAAGATTTAATTTAGATGTAACTCAATGTTCTTACTTTTTTCCCTCATTACAGGATCGAGATAAACACACTGATGTCAAAGATTATATTTGTACCACAGCACAGGGTAAGGAAGAGTTCAAAAACTTCAAAACCACAATTACCTCAAGTTCAACCTGATATGAAGTTGGTTTAAATAGAAGAAGAAAAATAAGAGAAAAATATTAGTGAAAGTTTGAGAAAATTAAGATTAAAAATAAGAAAGTTATGAATTTGTGAAGTTGCGGTCAATCAAACACATGTTGTACCTTAAATTTCATAAACTTTCATTTTCTTTGTTATTGAAGACGGAATACATTTTTTTTTTAGTACAGAGCAAATGGGAGGGGAGTTCGCAAGATAAACCAACTTAATATCATCATCATATTGAGATTACATTAAAGAGTCATAATAATAATAATAATAGCTAGTTCTTATATTGCACTTTTCAGGACCGAAGGCCCTCTCAAAGCGCTTCACACATATATATATTATTACCCGGTCATCGGATTCAGGCTTACCCACACACATTGTATGCACATTCTCCACTCCCTGGAGCATTCTAGTCAGGCGTCATTTTTTACAAGCGCACACATGCTAATCTTAGCACATTAGCTTTCGCATCTTCTCGGGTACCGGACACCTGGGTGGAGAGTGGCAATGTAGATCGATGTCTTGCCAAAGGACATTGTGCCCTGGTGGGACTTGAATTGCAGACCTTGTGATCCACAGTCCGGTGACATATCCACTCGTCCACGACACCTCATTCCAGCTCTTATAGACAAGTTATATTTTCATCCATGATTGCTAATTTCTAATGTGAATTACTTCATTATTTTTCTTATTTGTAAGGATCTGAGATGGGACACTTGCAAATTATACCAAATATGGTCTTCTGTGTCAATATAATCTCTCTTGTAGCCTAGGTTTTAATTTTCATCAATTTCTCTGAAGTCATTTAAATACATTAGATGTTATAATAACTTAATTCATTTCCATAACCTTTGCCCAGAGCCATTTTACCTGTAAATAGAAAACAGAAGAAATGGGGATTGCATGAAGAGAGATCACACGCTAATTAGAAGCAAGAAATAAAACAAAGTAATTTGATAGTTTTCATTGTAATCTCTTCTTTTTCAGGTCTTTGTTGGTTATTCACCTGATGAGACTCTTCATGTGTTAGGTGATCTTAACATTAAATGTATGGAGCTCACACAAGTATACTGCTCAGAAACTATCTTGTGGTAAGTGGACAAGTAGACTTTGACTTTCACATTATGATATTGGAGATTTCAGGGGAGAGAGGTTGCTACTTTTTGTGTAATCAATCTCTTTATGCTGATGTGTTTTTTTTTTCTTTGAATTGTTTAGTATGAGGCTAACCTCTATTTTACACTCGCCCAAAATTAATCTATATTTACCACTCTGCACCCGGGAGAACAAAGCCATTGTGATCTTGATTTCTCAATGCTGCTACAGTAAACATATAGTAGGAATACTATCCAGATAGTAGGTGGACACATCGTGTGCATGAATGAAACCGATGAAGAGGGAATGGCTATTATTAACTCTTCACTGGTATATATTCTTTATAAGTCCATATTTTATTCTGTTCTTATTTTCAGCATGGTCTACAATGAAGACATGGATGAGCTTGTCACTGGTGGCCATGGGTTTCTTCAAGCTTGGAACATGACCAATGTGGAGGTTGGTTTATAACGATTATGATCTTCAATCATAATAAGATACATTTCAGTTTCGAGAGCTATGTGAATTGAGTATTGATATATCCTATTATCTTTCAGGCATTGTTTACAGGCTATTGTCTGCCATTCCAAGTTTATCAACTGAAGATGGTCCCATGCAAATATTGAAAGTTAGTAACGATGCTTTTTGAGGTCGTTTTTGTAAACATGTACTTTTAAGATATTAAAGGTACTATGTCCCATTTGCAGGCCAAAAAAATGAAAAAGTTAAATTCCAACTGCATTTGAAAGATAATACTAATTTAGAACTTCCTAAGAAAGGTGGGGCTTGAAAATGTCTTCAAGTGGGAAAATAACGACTATTAGTTGTCAAATAGACTTTAGGGCTATAGAGCCCAAAAGCAATAGTCTTGATTTTCAGACAATTGTATCTAATGGTCATACGTTTTATGCTGCACAAAAATTCAATCAGATTAATTTTGGCCATCACAAGAAGTGGGTTATTGATGTAGACAAATGCTAATGTACCCTTTACAACTCTTCATGTATGTTATTAACAAAGAAGAAAAAAGCCAGTCAGTCACTCAATAGTGTCTGACAGTGAAGTCTAGCAAGTAAACGGGTTTCCTTGCATAATTTGAATGTGACGACACTGCTTAAGTTTAAATTTCACAGATAGGACAAACATGACATTTTCATAATTGCTGCAAAGTTCTACAGCATTTGAGGTTGACTGCAAAAGGGACATGGTACCTTTAATGAAAACTCTAACAGTTATTTGAAATGCTTTAAACAAAGCGAAAGTGATAAACTCCTTTGTTTTGATGGATATTTAATGGTATACAGAAACGTGATCCTCTTGTGCGAGGTCGTCCAATTAAGATTGAGATTACAGATGTGGACTGGGTTCGAGATGTTCGTGTTGATCACAAACGTCGTCAGCTGACTGCTCTTTGTGATGAGGGTATTCACATCATCAATTACATCACAAACGTGGAGATTTACTGTATCAAGAACTGGCATGCTTCTGCTCTTACGAGGTAAACGTTCAGTTTTTATGTGTCATTATTTAATGATATGTGCACAACAAAAAACAAAAACATTTTGCTCTGTATGGTCAGGGTTCTATACTGGTGAACTATATTCAAAATATCATCTTCAAATATAACTTCTGGGAAGAAATTTCTAATGCAAGTACTGTATAGATACTGACATTGTACCCAAATAAACATCAAGGTGAGAATAATAACTCTTTCTTATAAAGGTAACTACATGTAGTTACAACAACATCTTTTTACAAGTGATTTCAACCTGTGTATACACATGCTAATCCAATCACTTTGGCATTTGCATCTTACCGGATACCTTTTTAATACCTGGGTGGAGAGGAGCAATCAATGTACATAAAACACCTTCCTCAGTGACATAAGTGCAGTGCTCGGAATTGAACCCACATCCTTTGCATTCCCAGTCGATTGATGAAACCACTCAACTGCAACGCTTCTACTAATACAGTCAAACCTGCTTTAGTGACCACCTGTCTACAAAGACCACCTGTCTACAAAGGCCACATTTGTTGTTTCCTTTGAAAATGGTTTCTCATTGAATCATGTACTAAATGAACCTGTCTACAAAGACCACCTTTCTACAAAGGCCACTTTTTGTGTTTCCCTTGGGCGGTCGCTACAGACAGGTTTGACTGTACCAACTAAATTATGTTTTCCCTGTATGTACTTCAATTATCCATCATTTAAGTGTCTTGTTTAGTTTTGGGGGATGGTTGATATATGTCTCCCTCCATACAATAATAACGGTGCTTACCTGTGCACTTCAAGAAAATCATTGGATGACACATGATTCAACTAGTATAGACAAGTGCTTACAAATACCTCCTTTTGTATAACAAAATGACCTTCCTACATGTATAAGTGATCTGTAAAATCTGAGAAGTGATCTTAGAGTTTGAATACCTGTGTATGGATAAATGATGATTGGTGAATCTAGATGATTGTTATGATTAGACATGGACTGTTTCACTTTCATTTAATTTCTGCTCATTGACAATTACAGGTCCAGTTTTACTTTCAATGACATTTGTCACGAATTCTCAAGAATTAACAGAGGATCGGAAGGACAATCACATGTACTTTTTATGTACCTGCATCATTTGATGATCTCAAATATGTATGATTCCTACAAATCTTACAATGTCAGGGTTTACTAAGTTCAGTCAGGGCATTGCTCTTTCTCTCTCTCTCTCTCTCTCTCTCTCTCTCTCTTAATCTGCTCGTGAATGATCTCCTAGAACGTGTGTTCTTTGAATGTACAAGTAGTTGATCACAGATCTTTGAACCTTTTCACTCAGTTGCTATGGTATTAGGTACTTCTAAACTGCTCAGTTTTAGTTTCTTCATGAGCAGGCAGATTTGAGCTCAACTTAAGTATGGAGTAAGCTTTGAGAGGGCCTTCGGTCCTGAAAAGCGCTATAAAAGATCAAACTATTATTATGATTATAGATGCTTGTGGAAGTTAATTAATTCATCACATAAAAAAGTAAATGTCATTGAAAGTAAATAATCAAGGTCAAGTATTACATTGCAACAACAATAAAGGGTAGAAAGGTCAAACTTCTGGATGATATTCTGAAAACTGTGTTATGATAATTTTCATGGCAAATTAAAATATATTTTAATATATTTTGATTATTGGTACTTAATCTCTCTAAACTGCACACATGCAACCAGCTATACGCAAACAGTAACCAATGAGTTATCTTGATTCGAATTGTAATGACAATTAATGTACATGAACATGTACCTCTGGCTACATTAATAATATTATTATAATAATTATGTCAGAACTTTAGGAAATGTTTAATTACTTCATAAAAAGACATTCAACATTGTATGTAAAAACTATAGCAATCAGTTGTTGGGAATCCCATGCCTCCTATTTTTATATTTGTTTTGTATTTCTGTTTTAGTTTTGTTTTCTACCACAAGCTTGAGTACTGCATCACAGCCTCTATGGATGGGGCTATCAAGGTCTGGAATGCTGTAGTCTTCAAGGAAGTTCATCAATTCATCGGGCACTACGCCAGTGTTACTGGTCAGTAAACTCCCAACGATTGAAAAATATCCTATTTGTTAAATTGTGTGAATATCTATTCACCTCTCAGAAACTTACTGAATGTTCTAATTCCCTAAGGCTTTATGCAGGGACTGCCCAATTCCTATAGCCAATGGGTTTGATAAGAAAGGCAAATTTGTTAAAACTTTAAATAAAACTGTCAATGCATGGTGACCAAAACACTGTAGATCTTCAGCACAATGTATAGGAAAGAGTACCACACATTTGCTTCTTCCTTAGTTTCCACTCTCTTCCTTGTATCATATCTTTAGTTCTTTCACAACCTTTTGATGAGGTATCAATTGTCTCTTGGATTTAGTTGACCTCTAGTGGCATGCAAAGACTTTTAGGAGATGCATCACATGAAGTGAAGAAAGTGTGTTGATATATATTATGGGAAAATGCACATACTTATGCTTTCATGATGAAAAAAGTGATAGTTATACAGTACAAGTTTTATGCATTTAAGCTGCAAAACTGTACTGATACAATGTACAGAATGAATAAATTAAAGAAAAACAGCTTTTTGTGGTATTCATTGATACTCTGCCAGGTCTTGTTATACATCCAGCTGACCCTCTCCTCATATCAAGCTCTAAAGATGGAACAATAAGGATCTGGAGACTTGATACCTTTGAATTGGTTAGTATTGATTCGTCTGTGGGGCAAACCATCTCCTGAAAGCTAGAAGGGCGAAAATATTGTAGGGCATTGCAGGGAAAATCTCAACACTTGTATGAGGGCCAAAATGTAAGGAATCATTATTGAAAACTTCCTTAATGTATGGGGGTAAAGTATTAGTTATTAGAAAAATCTGTCATTTTTCTTTTCAAATTTGTATTTTGCAACTGGCAGAGTTTTATTCATCCCAGTTATTGTGTACAAGTTGAGGGCTTCACTTTTCACTCGTAGAGAGCAGGGCCGTAGCAAGAGTGTGGTGTTTTGGAGGCACATACATGTAATTGATCGACGTCCTGGGGAGGGGTCTAAAAAAGTAATGCTATTGTTTGATGTATGTTCATGTACAGACTCAGAGACTGAATGTAGGAGAGAAGGTGTTAGGAATGAAGCTAGCTAACTCCAATCAACTTTACTACTACACATTGCATGATATCAAAGTCTGGAACTTCAATTTGGTGAGTACCAGGATGTTTTTAAAGCTTTAAAAAATTATATGAAAATCTCTTCCATGAAGATTTCCAAATCATCATCAAAGCTTTATTCTAAGTGTTTTCTTGCTTTGAAAGTGATTAAATAGATCTATCCTAATTTCACAGGATTGCAGTGAAGGATAAATATTAAATGTTGAAGATAAATGCCTGAGATGCATTTCCTAGGGCAGCAAGTACATGTACAGTGTAACTTCTTTTGTAATAGCAACCCTTAATTAGTTCTAAATATTTGGGTATGGATAAAGTAAGCTTTCCTTGAAGTTTGGAGGCACATGAACTTGAAATTAAAAAACAATCTAAAATAGTTGTAGAATAGGGGGAGGAGGAAAATGTTGTTTGAAATGTTTAAAGAACAATGATTTTAAACAACTTACGAAAACCTCTCTTACATGTACATGTATCCAACCTGTGCATCTTATTTAGGCTTACATGAGAATATTTGGTAATAAATCCATACATTGTATGATGTGTATGGTTATTCTTTGATATAGTTTCATCATCTGTTCACACCGGTGAGGTCTTGTGTTCACAAGCTGGCTAGGATCAGCAACCCTTCTTCATCATCTAGGGTTCTATGTGCAGCTGAGGTGAGTCAAAGGTCATGCTCTATCATTAAACCTTGACCTTAAGTAAACATGCATCCTTGTTTGTAATTGAACAATTTCTTCATTAACAACAAAAAAGGGGGTTATTCTTGTAATTCCCAGTATAAAGAGATGGAGGGCTGATTGGATGGGAAACTATGAAGGTGCTAATTTATATGCGAGTGATTTCAAATTCCGTATTATTCTGATCCTGAATTATATCTTCCTTAGCTTATCATCATTCTATTTATCTGATTTTTGCTTGTTGTTATAATAATATGATATCTTGGTGAACTTACCTTTTCACTTGACATGTTTTTGTGATGTGTTAACAGGATGGAGGTGTTCGATTGATATCCACTGTATCAGGGACTGAGCTTACCATCATATACCCTATGCCATCTTTTCAGGTGAGTTTGTAGGAGATGTGTATTGAACATTTCTTGAACATAGAATCATTTTATTGTGACCAGATGTGGGAGACCAGATGTGATTATATAACCTTGTGTTCCAATGTTTTTCTGAAATCAATCCTGAAGGCATACCTTCAATATCAATAGATTTGATATGTAATGTAAGATACTAGATTTGTATCAGTGATGTAACCGGTCTTCATAACAGTTGCATTGGATACATTGTTGACTACTGATTTAAAGAATCGTATTAACAAGTATAACATGCTCCAGCTATTTTGTCCCAGTGTATGAGATATGCAGTCTCAATTAGAGTAAGGTCAAAATAGACTTACATGCATGCTGGGCATATATTATAACTCATTTTTCTATCCACTGCATGACACACAAGTTAAAATCCTTTTTTTTTCTTGTTCTGCAGCCTATAACAGAATTCATGACTAAGGGAATTCTTTAACCTTAAAGCTTCTTGTCGAAATCTATTTTGTATTGTTTTTCTGCAGGTGCTAACAGATATAGTATATGACCCCAAGAATTCTCTGATCTTCACTGTTCTTGAGATGGGAGATGTATTGATCTTTGACAGTTCTACCAACCCGTGTCAGGCTAAAGAACTCCTGGTACCCATGATGCCTGAGGAGTCGGTTGTATCCCTTGCTTTAGTCAAACTGGTAAGATGATCTCAGAGGGGCTTTGGAGTGTTATGGTCTACTCGATGAGACATTGCACTATGGACCACATGGAGTGCATGGGTCTGGAAGAAACTGTGGTGGAAGGGGTTAAGAGAAGTGTGAAATAGATGGTTATGTGTTGAGAAGAGGGGATGATGAACCTGTAATGAGAGTGTGGGATCTGGAAGTGGATGGCATAAGAGGGAAAGGAAGACCAAAGATTTCATGGAAAGAAGTGGTATAGAAAGAAAGCAGTAAGGTTGGTCTAAATGAGGAGGATGGTTGAGACAAGAAGGGCAGGAAGGGAGTGTTATCATGACATGGAAGTCAGTGTAAGAGGGAAAATGCTGACTTAAATAAATGCCGATGATATTGATGATGATGACCTCTGTCACGGTACTTTTGTCAAGACATTAATCTACAATTTGCCTGTTTGGAGCGAGAAATCATATACTCAAACACAGAGTTAACAACCTCCCAACTCTCAACAAATGATTTAACATTATTGATTCAGGAAAATTAAAAGGGAACTTAGTAATACCTAGAAATTCCATGATTGCCCCAGCATCTTATGACCGCTAGGCTAAAACCAGGGTTTCAATTTTCAATTTCAATTTGTTATATGGTGCAATGTATGTGTTAGTGCATTTTGATGAATTACTTGCATAATAATTATTGTCATTTTTACCATCCCATTAAAAGGCAGGTATTTTTCTTCAAATATGTTCCCAGTGGGATATCAAATAATAATTAATTATTTGTTTCGTCTAAGCACATGTTCATTTCACGTTTCTTGTTTTGATGCTTGTTACATATTTAGATTAAACATAATTTTTTATTTAATTTGTTTTGTAAAGCGCCTAGAAACTGTATGTGTATACCAGCGTTATATAAATCATAGATATCATATTATTTTATAGGGAACTTAGGGTTTTTTTTTATAGTCAACTCCTACATGTACTTTTTGAAAACTTGATATTTATTTTTTGGTATCCTTGTCTAGGACTGTGCCAACGGACGTGAGGAGACTACATCCAGTGATTACCTGATCTTTGCTGGTCTAGCTAGCGGTCAGATCTCACTGATGCAATGCCAGGCTCACTCCATGAAGTACCCTTTACAGGCACACGGTGGAGCCGTGTTGGCGCTAGAATGTTCCCACGGAGTCTATGGGCCTGAGGTGGAAAACTATGTAGCCAGTGCAGACAGGCTGATTTCATGTGGCTCAGACAGGGTGAGATGAACAAACTTTGTCGGCTGCCTTTGCAGTCAAACCTATCTGTAATGGGTACGAAATGGAAAGAGAAAAATTCTACTGTAGACGAATTGCCTTTCTTGAATGGGTCCATAACACCTTTTAGTTTCATCAGGGAGAACAGGGAAGTAGCCTTTATAGAGAGATGTCCAGTAATACAGGTTTTAAAAGATTTCCTTCAGGATTGCAAAAAGTAGATGGAAACATTGAAAAATGTGAGTATGCCTTTCGTCCTACACCCCCCCCCCCC
>BEXV01001192.1:82715-103839 GCA_003118195.1 Hemicentrotus pulcherrimus
TCGTTATTTTCCCACTTGAAGACATTTTCAAGCCCCACCTTTTTTAGGGAAGTTCTAAATTAGTATTATCTTTCAAATGCAGTTGGTATTTAACTTTTTCATTTTTTTGGCCTGCAAATGGGACATAGTACCTTTAAGGGGGTGGCTGTACCAATATTTCCCAAGGATGGATTTGAACTGATTTACAGTTGTTGCTCTGACTGCTGAGTCTGGTAAGGAATTCCAGTTGTTGCAACTTCGCACAGAGAAGGAATTTTGACGAAGCACAGATTTACAATTTGGCTTCCTTACTTTCATACTGTGGCCTCTGGTTCTGGATTCATAGACTAGTTGAAAAAATTTAGTGATATCCACCCGGTCAATTCCTTTCATAATCTTAAAGATTTGAATCAGCTCAGCTCTCTGTCATCTGTAAATGAGTGTCTCTAACCCGAGGGCTTTCAATCTCTCCTGGTATTCTAGGTGACGAATATGTGCGAGTTGGCGGGTAGCTCTTTGCTGCACTTTTGCCAGTAAGTCTTCATCTTTCTTGAACATGGGACACCAAACGGAGTTGCAATATTCAAGAGTAGGCCGGATAATGGTCTTGTAGAGCATAAGCCATCCTTTTTCGTTCAGACTTGTAAAGGATCTCTTTATGATACCCAACTTGATGTTGGCTCTTCTTGCTACATCTGCCACATGATCTGAGAATGATAGTGCAGAGTCAAAAGTTACTCCAAGGTCCTTCTCACAGTCGGATACAGGTATATTGCTAACTTCTCCAGCATTTGCTATGGTGTATTCACATTCCGGGTTACGCCTCCCATAATGAATGACCTCAATGGGTGTGCTTTTGAAAAGCAGAAAATAATGAAGAAAAACCTTGTTGGTTTTATTATTTGTACACTCTTTATTATCATTTATGTTGTCAGAGGTGCTTGGCAAGTTAGTACTTACTCATCCCGGGTACAGTGAAGAGAGAGAAAAAACAGTAAGTATATATCAATTAGGGTACTTTAATCCAATGGTTGTGGTACAATGAAACCTGTCTATAAAGACCACCCAAAGGAGACAAGAAAAGCGGTCTTTACAGGCAGGTGGTCTTTATGTGCAGGTTCCTTTAGTACATGTTTAAATGAGAAACCATTTTCAATGGAAACAAAATATGAGGTCATTGTTGACATGTGGTCTTTCTATACAGGTGGTTGTTGATATAGATGGTTTCGCTGTATCATATCAGTGAAGTTATACTATTGCTAGTGCTTAAGAGACCTAAAGTAGCTATCGTCTTAAAAAGTGATACTTTCCAGCAAGGTGTCAAGAGATGACACAGTTCTCAAATATATTGGTTTGTGTATTAGCATTATCATATAAATGAAGCTTTCATCGCTAAGACATTTTTTAAAGCTGAAAACATCAATTAAAGAATAAAGAATTGATATAGTAAGCAAGACGTTCCTAAGGGACCATCATGCTTCACCCATTCTAGGGTTTAGGAATCATTGCCCCCTTCTCACTGAAGTTTCTACTGTCTCCCCAAGGTGACGGTGAAGAAGATGAGGCACAAGAGCAGAGGAGGCATCCGCAAGGAGACAGGATCTCTTAGAAAATATGAAAAGGTAATTATTATCAAAAGATTTTTAAAAAGTTGATACAATTTTCAAATGCAGGGATATCTATATTTCTACTGCTAATAAATTGGTATTTCCCAAATGATTTGGTATAAAATACATAATGGATGTGTTTTCTAGCAAGTTTTCAATACTTTGTGGGATATGACCTTTTCACGTGTTGCTATTTCTCTCTCCATTGTATTGCACAGAGTATTAAGAAATATACTATAGCTGAGTAGGGAGCAACAAAAGATTCCATATGCAAATACAAGTTGCTTGAGAATCCTCAAACACGCTCTCTTCTAAGTGATTGACCATTTACTGCCAGTGCATCAGGATTGTGGAATGGTCTTCCCCAAATCCTTCGCTCTTGTCACCAGTTATCCACTTTCAAAACTTAACGAAAGACATACCTATTTCAGATTGCTTACAATTAGACACTGCTTTTTTGCTTTCCCAGTTAGAATAAAAAACAGACATTTTTGGTAGCTTTTCATCAGCGCCTTTGATTAGGCAACTAAATATTGGCACTTTATAAATTCCTGGATTGGATTGCATTGGATTTATGAGTGTATGTGAATTCTAGCAAGTTTATGATAGTTTGTGGGATATGTCCATCCTCATATTGCTGTATCCGACTTCATTCTATTAAATAAAAAGAGTGCTTACCTATTTGTCAGTGATTGAAATTAAAACAAAAATCAGAATTCTTCACCATCTATAATGTTGCTTGTTTTCCTCTGGTAGCGTGGTACCGTGGCAGATATCACTCAAGGAGGAAGAGAAGAGATTGATGAGGAGGAGATAGAGAGAGATCCGGTAGATATTCTCCTTCAAAAGATCACAGATAACTACTGGTATCCTAAAGGACTCAAGATGGGTATCTATACTACAGTCACAACACTCCGTGAGTCAATGATTGAAATCTTATCTATATCCCGTGACTACCGCTATTATCGTTAACATGAAATAAAACTTCTTTCCCTTGTTTCTTTTTGCGCCAGGGCTTACCAACTCCTTTCTATCAACCTCATCCTGTGTTTCTTGTATACTATTCCCAGCCAGTCAGATTCGACTTTTTCTGAACACACAGCCGAACCATTTTGAGCTCCCTCAATGCATCTACAATCATCCTCAAAAAGTATGAAATGCAAAAATTAAAACAAATTGAGATTTCAAAGCCTTGCAATACGGCAATGTGTTTTGTTGATGCAAGATGGGTTAGTGTGAACATACTTCATGTGGATACAGTACATGTGATATCTCATATCATTGTATTATAATTGAGGACAGATCTGATTGACATTTGACCTCTTGAGATTCCGCATGAGACTGTGTAACTAATTGATTAAGATAAGGTGTAAATGATAATGTACATGTTCATCAAATTGCTTCAAGTATTGTTTACTATTATTTAAGTCCAAACAAAAAGATTAAGATATGGTGCAGTTAAAATACTTCTGGAATGGTAAAATGCATGTATACCTGTAAAGGCATTTAGTATAATGGACCATTTTTGAAACCCAAACAAGTAGGTTAAGATATTAAGATAACATGTGCTGTTATCATGAAGTTCTGTTGTGAGTTACCTGCATGTTCAGTTTTGCATTTCAAATGACTGTTGTTCAACATGGTGAACACATGAAGGGAGCGTAGCAGGTAGCCAGGCATGTATGTGATGAAATCACGTCTGTTTCAATTGTGAGGATTTTAAAAGCCTAGTCTTCCAGTCTATTTTGAATTTTCTGGACTTATATTTGACAAGTTGAAAGATGCTTTATATTGTACTTGTTATAGATGTGAATTTCATTGTCAGGGTATTGTTTTGAAGGAAGAAAGACAAAGGAGAATATATATATATATATATATATATCCACATTTTATTATGGCTTCCAGTTTGCCGCGCATCTCAATTTCTTCAATCAGTTTTTGAGAATTCATTTCTTTTGTGATTTGTTTCTTGTTCTCTGATGCAGTAAGTCTGTTGGAAGATGCATCTCATGAGCACTACAAGGGTATTTGTGATTTACTTCAAGAGCTGAATAGGTAAGCCTTCGTACGTGATATGTAGCCAAGGATCCTTCACACAGTTGGATTCAATTCAGTTCAGATTATTGATATTGAAAGTATGGTACAACATGCTAGTCTACAGATTAATACTGTCACGCTTATAAAGGTACAGTGGATGGAATGAATAAGCACAAACATTTAAAATCAAAATAGTTAATAAGTAACTGAACTAAAATGATGTTCGGTAATAAATGAACACTAAATCTATATTTCAGAATATGGGACATCTAATCTATCATCTGGCTAATTTCTAGAGTACAATTTGTGCTGATGTTACCTTAAATAATTGAGTATTTAGAAACGTCTTTTGAGCACTGAATGAAAAAGTCTTTTTTCTCACTTTTTGGATGAAGGGAACAGAATTGCAGGTGTGTTTTATGATCATGTAATTGATATTTCTTTATGTACCCTAAGGATATTTCTCAATCGTTCAAGGTACAGCTCAGAATTTGATGAGAATGTAATCACTTGTCAAAAAATTTGTCTCTCATTCCTCAAACTTGTCAAAAAATATTAGGGTCAATAAACTTGAACCCGAATATGGTGATTAGTTCCCATTCAATAAATGAGGAGTGTTACAAGAGTTATATTGTACAGTCCATCGTAAAAAGATTCTTCTCCACCGATTTGAAACATGCGATAATTAGGTAATAGTGTAGTAAACCTAACCCAGCAAAACTTTACAACGACCATGCTTTGATTTTGGATAGATTTTATCCTTGGATTATGTTATTTCATTCGTTGTCACATCAGTCTCGTCAACTTTGGAGGATCTCTGCTGGGCTCAGTCATCAGTAGGTACCTGCGAGACCTCAAAAGCTCCCACTATGAAACTCGTTTGATTTGCATCCAAGCTCTGAAAGGTCTAGGAGACAACCGACCCGAAGTGGTGCTAGCTATGCTCAATGCCATGGCTGATGATGAGGTATTGTAGAGCTGACCGTACATATGCTCAGACGACAAATACTTTGAGATTATATTTTGGTCTAAGATATAGGTTAGGGTTATGCTTTCAATCTGGTTTAGGGTTAGGTTTAGGTAGTGTTTGAGCATTAGTTATTTTAAAAAAGAAGGATATTGAATGGGAAGCAGATGTTGCAGAAACTCATATCATACAACCATTGCAGAATTTTACCTCACTAAGCAGTTGATGTGGAACTGTTTTCTTCTTTTAATCCTTGCAAATATTTAAGCCTTGCTTTGCTGAATAGAATGATATTGTCCTGTGGGAAACACCAAATTTGTTACCTTTCAAATATTTAGTGAATGAATCCTTTGAGTATTTTCAGCCTGTATCCCACTCCTATTCAGAACATGCGGTATATTTGAATTAAAGGTTGTTGAGCCAACCCCAAAATTAATTGCAAAATTCTTAAATTTGGACTTAATATCAATTACCATTTGTGTGGAATACAAAGGTAAGTCTATGAGGAAGGTCATGTAGCACAGAAATAAGTACTTTAATTTGTTCTTGTTTAGATCGATTCGTGCTCGTTAATTTGACAACATAAGTTTATAATGAAAAATATCTCCCAAAAATCTTTTTCTCATTCCTTTCCTTAAACTGAATTGCATTCAATTTAATTTCTCGGGAAAGATACCCAATGAGAGCTAAAGCTTTTATTATTCATAAGTGGATTGCATGGACTAAAGTAATCAATACTTCCAAATCCATATGAATACTGGAAAAATTTCTTCAAAATCCAAATTTTGCAATAAGTCACTGTTACTCATATGTCTGATTGACTACACCCAGGTTGGCATACAGAAGGAAGCAGCAGAGGCCATGAATACACTGGCTGGGATCTCAACTAAGAATGCTATGGAGGATTACCTCGCTAGCATAGGCATCCTGCATCCTCAAACAACAGTATGTATCATCAGACTTTAATACCGCAATTTGATTTTGGAAGAAATATTTCTATCCTTGATTTTTTGATAATGTTTATCAGTAACATTTGCTGTATAAGGTTCATGAGGGTTATATGAATACTTCATTTGAAATGTCACTTTAGTATTGGCCGTCCAGTCAGAGAAAAGGGCCAAATTGGTTGCAGGGTGGATATATGGGCAACTGGTGTGACATCACTACCTTTTGCAACCGATTTGGCTTTTCTCTACCTAAACAGCCTGCAAGTACACTACAATTACAGTATTCAGGGGTGATATTGATGGGCATTAAAAAAAAACCCTCAACCATGCCCCCCTTAAGTAAAAAAAAAAAGGAAAGAAAGAGGATTCGGGGGGTGGGGGGGGGGGAAGGGTATCAAACAACATTCCCCCCTTTTGAGTGAAAATAGGGGGAAATAAGGGAAAAATCAGGATGAAATCGGGAAGAAGAAAAAAAAGAAAATGATCAGGTAAAAATATTAAAAAATCAGAAAGAAGAAAAAAATCTGGGAAAAAATTGAAAAATCAGGAAACCGATTTAATTCTGGATATTATCAGGCCTCAGTATTTCTATTCAATTCAGGACCTCAATTTGGAAAATAAACATTTTCAAACTGTCATATCGTAAGACATTGGGTCACAGTCTGAAGGTAAAGTGTGCTGGTGGAATGATAAGAGGAGGAAGTATCATGTTGTTGCTACATGTTTAGTGACATTTGGCGACACGTCCCCAATGTCCTCAGTTCTCACTGCTCTTGCTTGCATGAATATATTGCATGCTGTGACCATCTTAACACTCTTCTTTTGTTTTGCAGGATCCATTTAGTGTTGTTGCCAGGCGATTACAACGTGAAGCCCAGCAAGGAGATGACAGACTGCATACTACGACGGCCAATCACCTAGAACACAGACAATCTCCTCAGTTTCACCTTCCTGATCAATCTAACAGTCCAGATGGGGTCAAAGACTGGCTACAAAGTTACCTACACAACAAGGATCTCTATCAATATAAGGTACAACCCTTTTCCCTTGTGATGTAGCATTTTAAGGCTGGTTTTAATGATATGTGCAAAACTAAAAAAAGAGAATTGCCTTCACTACTGCATATTATGCGCTTCAAGAATATTGTTAAAAATGTTTCTGAATTCCTGACATCAGACTTTCTTTTCCTTTCTCTCTTCCTTTCTGTCCCTGAAATTATAGTATAAAGAATTGGTTTGCAACAGACAATTAATAAATTTTGCCCCTGTAGATCTTTGAGGTACTGCTAGATATGTATGCGCGTGTAATTTAAGTGTGTATTTATGTTCTATTAAATAGCTATTGATGTAGATCATGCAGTATGGGTATGTTTTCATGTTTGATTTTAAGATATTTTGTTTCTTTTTCATATTGATACCAGCCCAAAGGTCTAAAGATTCAAGCACCGATCCCGATCCAAAAAAAGAAACGCAGAATGGCACTTACTCACAGAGTGCAAAGGCCCACAGTAACTGGGGAGATAGTAGCCCTAGAAGAACCAGAGGAATTGAGTGATGAGGCATTGAGTGATTATGGAAGTGATGAAGAAGATAAGAAGGAAGGTGATAAAGAAGATGATGATGTAACTTCGGAAGAGGAGTTGGAGGAAACACCGGACAGGATGGATAGCTTTGCAAGGCACCCTGAAGAGCATCATCAACGGCCAGTGAAGTTGAACAAACATCAGGCCATGATGAAAGCCAAAGAGAAGGCTGCTGAGAGGGAGAAAGTAATCATGGAGCGAAAGGCCAAAGAAAAGATGAGGAAACACATAGAAGAGTAAGAAGAAGCCATGAAGAAGAAACGCCGAAAGCTGAAGCATCTTTTGCCCTACCACCAAAGGTTCTACAATTATTACTCCAAACCAGAGAAGGCTAGCGGGCAAGTATATCAGCCTGCAAGACAAGGAATCAAAGCTTTGCTGAAGTCTGTACCTTCCACTCAAGAGACTGAAACAATACCAAGCATAGTGGAAGAAAGATCCAGTCATGCCTCACAAATACGTGTACAAGAGCAAAGGTCTCATCAATCTATGGTATCCAAAACTGACCAAACCCCTCTTCAAACCGGTCTCCGACATATGATGCATCTTCAAATAGAGGAAGAGGAGGAGGAGGAGGTGACCGCTCCAGAACAATCTCTCAGAAAACCTGTCAGCCAGCAGATTTCAAGAGAAACCAGCAAAAATGAGATCAAGAAAGGTGTTTACTTCTACCTAGACAGAAAGCGATGGGAGAATGATGAGATGATAGCTAAAGGTTGGGGTACACAATTTGGCCCCAGGTTCAACACCCCTGTGGAACCCACTGGAGACTCTGGTCTTGGGGAGAGCATATTGACTGGAACCAGTCAGCTACTCACTGGAACAGGTGCAAGTGATACCTTCAGTGAATCTGTTACTGGCACAAAAAATGGTGGCAGCGGTGGGATGCACCCAGGAAGCGACAAGAGTAGCAGACCAAGATCTAACCTCACTATGGCTAACGTCAGGCGACATGAGCTCCTCAGTGCACACAAAGAGGCCAGAGACTCAGAGATAGTGGTATGTCTTTATGCATTATTTGAATTATTTTCATGACAATTTTTTAATTATATACATTTTGTTACACGTTACTTTGTAAGCTTATCAAACTGCTTAATGTGATTCGAGCTTATATGCATTGCTTGAGTTTTCAAAAATTTGAAAGATTATTATGGTTCATTTGACTCCTTAAAATATCATGAACAGTCAAGTTGTATCTTAACACAGAGATCAAGATAATTGATGAAAGTAGAGATGGAATATTGATGAATTTGACAAAAACTTAGCATGAGAGAAGAAACATGGAATGCTGCAGTTTTTACACATAAATGTACTTTTCTCTCATATTTTGATTTTTCATAATTGCATTGCAGAACAAAATAATCACATCACCTACAATTTGTTGATGAACAAATGTGATGTGTTAAGTTTAGTTAGTCTTTATCTTGGTCTGATATCAGTGTTATCTTTCCTTTTCCCTTTAGCCCAAAGAAAACTGGCAAGACTTCTTCCTCCTGCCTATGATCCAGGAAAAGCGCAAGCATCATGAAGCTCTTCATAGTCTTCAAGGTGGCAACAGAGTTGATGGAGAGGCACCTAAGAAACCAATGAAGGTCAAGTGTGTTCCATCAGGAGTAGCTCTAACACCTGGCAGTAGTAACCAGAGGATACTATGTGACATTGCGATTGGGTCAAAGGGCAAAGGTCAATGCCTTGGGGAACGGGGAGACATCCCTCTGGTCCCACCCTTAGGGTAAGTGATATTGAGGTTGTGCATAGGCTGTAATGGTACAAACAAATTCTATGGATAATCTCTAGGTAGATTCTTTATTGAAAAATTATGTGTTACTGTAGAAATTAATTTCAGTCCGTTTGAAAACAAGTTACAAAGACAAAGGTTAGAGTAAGATAAAGACAGTTCTGTAACTATATTTTAATGCCACACTGTCCTATTTGTAGCTACTTGCTCCCTCTATATAGAAAACAATGCCTAGTTGGTGACTATTGGTCCCCATGATCCTCTTTTTCTTATGCTAATTGAGAGCTGAGTTGATGAGATAACCACCTGTCCAACGACCTTGCATGGTGGTCTAATCCCTCCTATAAACTAATACAGATAAGCTTTAAAGTTAATACTTTTTATAAAATGATGACGTGGATCCTAATCAAATGATTGGTTGAGAGCATACAAGTGACCAGGCATTTATTTTGCCCAACACGTAATTTTGATAATGACTGGTCATTAGTAGTATCATGTTATAAAACATCATTTTATAAAAAAAATAAAAGGGCTTTATCGCCTCGTGTGTGTTAGACTGTTCCAAAGGTGCCTTGTGTGGGTAATTCTTACGAATGCCCTCACTGCTGTGTATTAATTGTATAATAGCATCTCTTCCTCACTCAAGAAACATCTCCATTTCTCTCTTTTATTTTGCTCCCAAACTTCCTTTTCAACTTTCTATCCTGTGTAGAAAACAAGGTGTAACAGGCTATGGTGCATTACAGATGACTTGGTCAAACATGGTTCCACGATACACTGCCCAAACACAGGAGGGGCACTGTGTAACCATGGGAAACAGGAGGCGTGACCTGTCTCTGGGGGTGGCACAGAGGAACGGAAAGGATTGGACAAAATATGAAGCAAACAAGAAGACCTGGCTGAGAACACAAATGCTCTATCCATCACTTTTCGCTCTCCAGGAGATAGATTTTGTAAAAAGAAGGTGAGATTGGGGATTTATTGGTTCTATGACAATTGCTGTGTCAACAGTTGCTCCATGGTCAATTCTTAACTTCAGCCAAATATTGTACATGTCCCCAACATCTTTGAATTAAAGCCCCACTGCACTACTTATAGCTACTTGCACACTCTATAAAGCAAACAATGCCTAATCGGTGACCATTGCTCCCCTTTTTTCTGATGTTAAATGAGAGCTGATTTGATGAGATAACCACCTGTCAGTGACCATGCAGGGAGGTCTAGTCTCTCCTGGCCAAATTAGTGCAGAGAGGCTTTAACCTGCGCGATAACTCAGTTGGTAGAGCAGTGGTCTCGTAATCTGGTGACCCGGGTTCGAAACCAAGATGATGTGCTAGTGCCCTTTGGTAAGGCATTAATCCTCATTACCAGGTCCCTCGGAGAGGACCTTAAGCCGCCCGCCGTCTGGCTGTTTACTTACAAGCATTTTTGCTTTCTTAGCAGTTAGGTAAAATAACAACCACCTTCACCACCAATCACAACCATCACCATGTATCTTTGATGAAGTTAAGCCATGAGTCAATGATGCCAGAGCAAGTAACATGTCACAACAATTTTTATGATTTTTCCACTGAATTAAGGCGATAAACATTGCTTCATGTATAATCAGTTTTATACAAAAATATAAAAGGATAAGAGGAACCAGAAAATAGCATGAATGCTAATCTAGCCTGGTAGTATCAGATCAGATCGCTTCATGTATTTTAGAGATTGACAGTTCCCCTCTACATAAAAAAATCATCAATCAGGAAGAAAAAAAAGGAAGGGGTTTGCTTGAACTTGAACTTGAAATTTATCATCCAATAATGAACACATAACAAAAGGTTTTATACAATAATATAAAAGGATAAGAGGAACCAGAAAATAGCAGGAATGCTAATCTAGCCAGGAATCAGATCAAGACAGGAGATTTCTTGTAAAGAATTATGGTCTGTTTTATATATCTCATTTTTGTAGACTGAGTGAACCTCACCCAACTAAGAAGGGAAATGTGTTTCGATGGGAGACACCACTGCCTATGGTCTCATTTAAACCAACAGAGAGACAAGCTGAGGAGCCAAAGAAGCCATGTCGCATGTGTGATCAGGTAGAGTTTAAAACAGGTCGCATGTGTGATCAGGTAGAGACTAAAACATGTCGCATGTGTTATCAGGTAGAGTCTAAAACATGGGTGTCTTACCATTGTACCTTTCTGTCCTGATCTACATTCTATACTTTGCTTGGCGCTGACTTGATGAGAGGGAGAGATAGAGAGACAGGAATGCAGATAGTCAGACAGAAATGGAAAGAGATAAAGCAATAGAAGATGTTTTAAAGTTAATCTAATTTATAGAACAAATATTTGTGATAAACACTGTTACAAAATTAATGTAAGATTACTTTTTTTCATTGAGAATAGCATTGCTATGATGATGATATTAACTTATATACTTTTATATTACACATGTAATTTGAACACGATTTTGATAAGAATTATATAGGGGTATTGAAATCGCCCTTGAGTTGATTTCTGGGAAGTCTTTGGGGTCTTCTTATTGCATGTCATCAACTTTATAGTTCATCTGTGTTTACTTTTCTCTTCTATTTTCAATTTTTCACACTGTAGGAGGGTCATAAAATGGCGAACAGTCTCCCGTCCATCATCCAATCAGAGAACGGGGAAGATGTCCCCATCGTCCCTCGGAATTCCATCGCATCGACCTGTGACCCATGGACTCTACCGAAGATTAAAATCCACAAGAAGCATGCATCTGATGGAGTAAAGACTGTGCAGCAGCAGCAGCCACTGACAGAGATCACTGCCCAGTCATAGCACTAGCCACTGGAACCTTCTATCAATATAAAGGATGGCGTGTTTTCCTGCACCAAGCACCAAAGGAATAATACCAGGAGCTATTAGGACTGGACATTTAGTGTCAATAGTACATATTACTACCTATGTATCTTAAAAAAATATTGCACCAATTTAATTCTCAAAGATGATGATAGGAAGACAGATTTGTGTTCACATTAACGGTAGTGATGTTAATGTTCAGAATTTGGACTCTAGCCGAATTACTCATCTCTGAGAACGTTTTCACATCGTTGAGGATATTCTTCTTTGAAATATTAGAAACGCTACAATTTGATGGCCACTCATGAAAACCAAACCTCCAGAATAATATATAAGTTCCTTGTACTTTTGATTTTATGAATAACAATAGAACTATGTTGTTTTGCCTAAGTAGAGAATACAATAAAAAATAGGGAACTTGTTAGTGAAGAAATGATGTAATGATTTTGTGAAGGGGGTGTAGTGCAGAAATTTTCTTTGTGAAAATGCCTCAAATCATGGAAAACACTTTCTTTGATCTGTTCCCATGTAAGAATATCTCTCTTAAAATGCAACTCTACTAGAAATTATAGATACTCCTCCAATGTGTGGAAATTTATGTTCACACACGAAGCTGTTTATCTCTAAAATTGCTCAGTAAATATGATGCAAAAACCCAAAATAAAAGGTCAAATGGGGCAATAAATTTGCATAATTTATATTGCGCCTTGCTGATGTTTGTCTGTTGTGTACAAGTGTAGTTATTCATATTAAGTTGCAGATAATCATGAAATTCATTAACAGTTTGCAAGTTTCATGGCACATGTTTTATGTTTGTTTACAGTACACTACACAATTTTAAGTGATGTTTCAAGGTATGCTTTTACCTCTGATACTAGTGCAAAATATGACAGTGTAAATCTCAAGATGACGAGATGAAAAGGATGAAATGGTTCTAATTTGTCTCTCTGAATTTGTCTTTAACATATATCACCTGAAGCACCCCTTCCACCTCTCTCTCTCCCCTCCTCCATCTCTCTCATCCATGTGTGTGTCTGTCTGTATGTGTGTGTGTGTTTCTCTCACTCTCGGCCTCTCTCTTCCTCTTTCGCGAGCCACCAATAAGAGAATGCTGAGACCCACAAAGGTGTTACGTCAGATTATGAAAATTGAAGTTAACGTCTTTGTGGCTCTCTATAGATGATGGATCTTGAGGCCTATGTTGCAAACAAATGAGGAACTGAACTTGTTCAAGGCACCACCAATTTTAATCTACTTCAAGACACATGATCAAAAAGTGATAAAGGCATTTGATAGTATTCATACATATTATTTCCAGAATTCAGTACTTTTAAATGGTTCACCAAATCTACTGCTGTCCGAGTATGAATTGACAATCACTAAGAGGGGCATTGTCTAAGGATAGGGTATAATATTAAAGTTCTCTCTGTGAAGAAAAGCAATGTTAACCCTTGTAGAAGAACCCATATTATGATGCTAATTATTTTTCTAAACTTTTGGTGCTACAATTTTTGAGATTTTCTTAATCTGTTAAGAGAAAGTAGTACTTTAACTCCAAAAGCTAAAAGTAAACACCCTCCTGGCTCTCAGAAAAAAAAGAATAAGAAAAGCTTGCTTTCACATATTAGTAAATCCATAAAGAGCCCCAGCCCCCCCCCCCCCCCCCCCCCAAAAAAAAAAAAACCTTTTTAAATTTTTTTAAGGTCCCAGCCCCCCCCCCCCCCCCCCCCCCCCAACGAAATACAAAGTAATCCTCTTGAAATTATTTAGAGTTACACAAATATTTGGAAAGCACTATACTCATCCTAATGTTAGTAGTTTCTTCCTTATCCATGCAAAATGGCGAGTAATAGCATTGTACTAAAGTGTGAAAATCTTTAAAAGTGAAAAATCTGAGGTACATGTGTAATACTTCTTTTCAATTCAGGGTCAGTTGTGACTCAAAATGAAATACAGAATTACTTAAAATTTCTGCATAGACATGATTTTAAAAAAGAGTTGAAAATAATTACTTGTGATATGCATAGCAGGTATGTGCATGATAGCAATGAATATAAAAACAGTACTTCAACAAATTACTATGAAAAAAATTGGTTTCACATATCAAAATCTAAATATAATGCTTTAAAAAATATATTATACATGTATTATAAATTGATTTAACAATGATAAAGTGCTAACACGAGTAGGTCTATACATGTATGTCTCATTACTTACCAAACAAACAATATAAACACACTACAAACAATAAACCAAAGAGAGATAGAAACAAAAGAGGGTGAACAATCATAGCTTCAAGAGCTTCTCAATGTCTCCTCACTAAATTCATTCAAACTAATTGCAGCGTCGATTTTTGGTTGCCAAACTATCATTTATTTCATCTTACCTAGAAACCTAATACCCTGAACTCATATCATTTATATGAGTTTTAACAATCAAGATACACTATCATTGTATATAAGAAAAGTTTGTATCAAACTGACCCTGTCACTGCTACCAATTGGCAGAAATCCTGTTAGTCTCACAAAAGAATAATGGTAGTAAAACAGTCTGAGCTTGATGATAGCACAGGCTTCATGAAATACTCCTAAATTCCTTTTAAATTTTCTCTAACACTTCTGCATAAAAGCAGTTCTAAAAGAGTTCATACTTTCAGTGAAGGATATTTATTTTTCATTTTATATGTACACAGTGTACCGTTTGTATTTTTTTTTTTGGGGGGGGGGGGCAGGCACAACCCTACCCCACATGAAGCTCCTAAATTGTTCCCTCCTTTACAAAATCCTTGATCGCCCCCTATAACTTGATCAAAATTTTGAAGTAACAATACATGACTTTATACTCCTTGGAATGTTGCTGACAAAGATGTAGAAAAAATAAATGTAATAAATTCATTGATTGAATTAATACACAAATATGTGATGGACTGTAAGCCTCGCCTCACAAATCATACAATGAATTATACAAATATTACCAATACAAATTAAATGCACATGATTACAACTATAACATTAGGTAGTACACACAATTATCAAGGATTTTCATTAAGTTGACATATTGCATAAAAATATGATTAACAGTACTGGGGGATGTTTCACAAAGATCCTAAGTAGAACTTAACTCTAAGTAGGACCTAAAAGTTATGGAGAGCCACTTGTAGCCTTAAAATGAAATGCACATGTATATTCAAAGGCAGAAATTCAAGTATTTTAGAATTTTCATAAATTCCACATCAAGAACATGAATTCTCCTTGATAATAGAAAATGTGAATGATTTGAATCAACATTTCATGTATTTTAAAATAACTTTTACAAAATATTTTCAAAGATGCTAACCATAATTGTTAAGTCCAACTAAGAGATAAGTTCAACTTAGGATCTTTGTGAAACACTCCCCTGGTATAAAAAACAAAATCACTACATGTCAAAGTGTAATCTATAAAATATATCTCCACACATATAACCCTTTGCTTACGGGAACCTGGTGTTCCCTGTGTTAAGCCTAAGGGACCTATACAATTCAGTAGTCAAAGGGTTAAGTGCTACAGACATAAATTATTTCCTCCAATTAATCATACTGTCAGAATCTATGTGTGGATTGTGCCAGATATATCATTATCAATGCTCAATATGTAATAAGTCTTGCTAATTTTCATGGATGTGCATTATTTTCTTTACTGGGAAAAGAAGACATTTTCCGCCTACAAAATTACCAGATCATAATTCACCAAACTGTTTACCAATTCTTCTATGCACAGGTGGAATTTTTTTTCTTCATTGACAGGTAACATTATAACAAATAGATTGAGTTATTGCATTTGTTTGCGCATTACTTTAATCTAATTCATTTATCTTTAGTACCTCCTTGGTTCATCTTCAAAACTATGTTCTCGCCTATGACTGGCCCTACGAGCATTGATGGTGGATAGTCTCTCATAGGCTTCCTGTATCTCCATGAAACGACGAGATGCTTCCTCTTTGCTTTGACCTTTGTGCTTATCAGGATGCCACTTACGGACTAGCTTACGATACCGCTGGGTGATCTGTTCTTGGGTTGCTCCTTCCTCTAAATCTAAGGTCTAAAAATAGGAATAAAAAGCAAAATGAAGAAGCTCATGCTGTAAGTATATAGGAATCATTAAAGGTAAAGGCCAGTTTTGGAAACGCCCCCCTCTCAAAAAATGAAATGGAATCTCTCATTACTAATCATGTGAAAGAATATGTTTTGACTAATACGTGATCCTATAAATTTTTCAGAGAAACCGCCTACTAATTGATATATTTGGTAAATTATTATATCTATTTGGACCTGACGGAAATAACGCACGTGTCGCCACGTGTGCCTAGATCCCATATACATCTTTCTGTGTACAGTGATTGTAACTTTACAAAGACTGGGCAAAATTTCTTATCATTTTGATGATTCTAGAACCTTGCAGTACACACTAATACTTGCATTCTAGATGATCAACCTTTTTTGATTGATTCCACAACGTTTCTTTCACAATGCAATCGTATGAACAGAACTGGTCTTTATCTTTAAAGGTGAATCATTAACAGCTTACTAAACATTAAAAGTAGAGACTGCATTCGATAGTGCTTCTAAAGATAGTTGCATTTTCAACTGCATTTTCTCCTACTTTCATTCAACTTCACTCAATTTCTACTTGGAAAAAATATCACTGCTTGGCAACAAAAATGGCACTCCAGTACAGGAATGCAATATTTGACAGCCAAACACATGTAAATCGCTCATCATGCGTAAAGTAGACTAGTTCAGAAGTGATATGCCACTTGATGCAAACTTGGTCAGCATTGTGCACATATATGTACCGGTAATAAATGGTGACTGGCTCTCCTCAAGGAGTGAATAATGCCTACACGTTATGTGTGGGAGAGCCTTAATCCTATACATCTTTTAAGCCTAAAAGGCCCAAGGGTCAGGGTGGATTCCACCACCCCTAAGTATTTTCCATGATCAGTGCTCAGAATTTTGTTTCTAACCCTGTGCTTTCATGACTTTTAAGCCCAGAGTCTAGCACATCATTTGACAACAAATTCATAAAATTGGGACAATAATTTGGCGTGCAAGAGCATCCTAACACTTTGTGCTGCACGCATGAAAATTGCAATCTCCCTGTACCAACTACACGAAGCCTGATCACATTTATGAATGACTAATTAAGTGATTATTCAAACACACATCAAGTTATGAAAACTAAATTTGATTTTTATATTTACATTCAGTTACTCAGTTCAAGATCCAAATTTGAACATTTTGTTTTTACTCTAATATCAGGGGGGTGGAATCTGACATGAACTCTCAGGTTGTCAGATGGTCTAACTTAACCCTGGCTTTGGGGGTTAAGCGCTTAGAGACAAAGTGCCAGCATTAAACGCTCATCCAAAACATCATCAATATTCATTTGATTATATTTTTGATCTGGGGTAAGGTGAGCATGATGGTGTCTCACCTTATGAGCAGAGGCTTCTCCTTGCGGATCTAAGGCTTCAACAAACTCATTATAAGCCTCCTTCCAACCTCGCTCCTGGATCAAGGTCCAGACGTGTCCCACAACTTCCTTGAAGTCCTTCCAGGCTGGTGACTCAAAGAAATGAGCGAGTGCGTCCTTCACATAGATGGTCTCTCCTTCAGCAGTAGTCACAGACACGTTGTAGTATATAGCACAGCCCCAAGCAGTACAAACTAAAGCTCCTACAAATAAGAGAAATGACGGTATAGGTTATTCATATACGGTCTATGACAAGGGTTCTCAAAATTCTTCCTTGAATGTCCAGATGGGTTTTCCATGAAAGCTAAAAGTTCAGCGATACAATGGGCAAATCTAGTTTACTTAATCAATTAACGTACTATTATTACAAACAATTCTCAAACTTAACATATTGATAGAGTATCTCATAAAGAATAACTACATGAATTTTTATATACATGTATCTATGTCTCAATGAATGATCACTAATTCACAAGTCACATGGACACGAAGTGGCAAATACAGCCTTGTGAATAATGCATCGTACAAAATGTTCATTTTGGCCTTGCACATTAACCAGGGTACCCTTTGGTAAAAATTATATAAATTTTGTATCAAAAGATAGAGAGCCGGGTGGATTCTGCCTTTGAAAAGCCCTGGTCTATGACAAGTACAATTAGAAGCACGCTTAATGATGAGAGGAAAATATCGAAAGGGATAAGACACCTTTCAGAAAAGAAAAGGAGCATGTGTCAAAGTACAAAGAGCAAATATCAGAGGTGAAAGTGGGGCACTTCATATACCTGAAAAGAGGCACTCACCAGGGATGAAGAAACACACTTATGAGAATGGTAAATGGGCATTTGTCGACACAAACAGGGCATCCTTCAGTTTTTGATAGGATCATTTTTGTAAACGGGATAGGAATTAGGTTCATTATTGCACCTGAAAAGGGGCACTGACCAAATATGAAAAGGGGTAGTTATGAGAATGAAAAAGGGGCATTTTTAACAAAGGACAAATCAGATTTTAGGAGGGCTTTCATGAGAAAAGCACATGTTTAAATAAACGGGGCACTTATCAGAGATGAAGGGGGTAATCATGAGAAGGCGAAGGGGCACTTATGAAAATGAAAAGGGACACATTTCATAGGTGAACAGCAGCATTCATGAGAAGGGGAAGGAGCTCTTTTTAAATGGGAGCATTTTACATAAGGAAATGGGGCACTTATTAGAAAAAAAAGGGGCACAGGTAAAAATTGAAGGTACGCTTTAATATCAGAGTTATTAACAGAGGAAGGAGCACTTCTTACAAAGGAATAGGGGCACTTGTCAAAGTAAAAGGGGCACCTCTCAAATTTGAATAGGGTTATTAGCAGAGGTAAAGGGTGCACTTATCAAAAGTGAAAAGGGGCATTTCTCGTACCTGTAAATGGACACTTACTACCAAGGGAAACGGGAACTTGTTGAAGGAAATGTCAAAATAAAAGGGTATCATAGGGAAAAGTAATAGGGGCACTTTTCTAATTAAAACAGGAACTTTTCCTATGTGAAAAGGAGCACTTCTGACAAAGTTATAGGGGCACTCTTCATATGTAAAAAGGGTCACTTTAGGTGTACTTCAATTTTTTTATGATATTGATCCAGCTCCCATACCAGCTCGTGGAGAAGCAAGTAAACATACCCTACAATGTGTCCCAAATCACACTTTCCCGCACCCGACCAATATTGGACAGTGACCTCGATTAATTTTATGCCACTTCTACACCTACCGGTATCTGCCTACTTAAATTACAATTTGGATAACAAAATCACGAAATAATAGGAAATATCTTACCAGACCGATACAGCTTAGCTCCCTTTTCACGTGTATGCGTGTGACTTTACGCTTTACTGGCACTTTGTAAGTGTGCTGCTGCCGTATAATGCGCTGAATAACACTCATACAGCGCATTATACGGAACAGCACAATTACGGAAGGAGCAGTACGAGAATACTATAAAACCAACAACTTTACATTGACAGCCATTTTGGTAGCACAAAACTGTTGAAAATTACAAATTTATACTTAGAATCTAATATTTCATTCTGATTTGAATGATTAATGGCATGAATAATCTTCTAATGAAATCATGTCACCAACTTACCTGCTAATCCTAAGATGACTATTCTTTCACAGACACCATCTGTTTTCCATCTCTCTGGTGTCCGTCTGTAGGCAACACCCCTCCTGAAGACAATAGCACTGAATATCGACAGATAAACTATATTACTTGGGTCGGCATACAAAAGAATACCTGGAATATATGCCCCAAGGAGAGCATTTTTCAATGGACCTTCCTCTCTGCCAATGTTCCCAACTAAATGTACTCCAAGTGCTACAGCGAATGGGGCAAGGAGTGGTCGCAAGATGGGGAAAGCGTCTGCAACGTCGTTCGGTACTGCACACGTTGCAAGATACCCGAAGAAAGCGCTGACAAACAGTTGACCTGCAAATCTGGATATCCTGAAGGATGGGTAATTTCGAGTTCTTAAGAGCTCAGTATAGTACTCGACATACGACGGTTCATCATTGGCTGTATCAACGTAACGGCCGATACAAAAAAGATCTCGAAGCCATCCCAGACCAAAGAATCCTCCTAACGTACACCACCACACAAACGCATGTCTGTCTCTTCCGAGGTAGAAATGATGCAGGCCAAACCATCCTCCCGTCAGCCATAAGAAATAGGCGATACTTCTCTTCTTCTCCATCATGGCTTGTGTTCTACAGGCAGACTCACAAAGTTATGATGATGTGTAGCTCATCCTCACATGGAACAAACTGAACTATGTGGCTGATTTAGGATGACCCCAAGATAGATTTGTACTTTATCTGTATGATATAGGGGAATTACAAGAAAGAAATACATTTGTTATTCATTAATTACTGATTATCACTGTGTATACATGTACATGTAGTCATGCAGTTTAAAAAGTTTTTAAATTTGGAGTCTCAATCATTTCATTCTCTAATCCATATCAGACACAATCAATTCTGCATCCTGATATCGAAAAATGGGAAGAAAAGAAAGCTCCTAACCCCATCCCACCATGGCTGGCTGGCAAGAGCTAATAAATTTGATGTTGGTTTAAATCAAATCATCAATTGTATGTAACCACTGCACTGATTAAATGAATTATGCTGCTTTATATCCAACCAGGCCCAGGGAGATCGAGATATCTCCCTGATCTAACATTGCATGACCAAAATTCATGGATAATCAGTTAATTTTTTTTTTAATGAATGAAATGCCAGAAGTCCTGCACCACAGATCAAAATCTGGAACCAAGAGGCAAGAATGGAAAGATTAAGAAATGCACAAAATTAAAAAAACTGCAACTTGTTCAAAATAATTTTCATGATAAACTCGAAACATAAATTGGCATTAGGCCTAGATCTAGGCCTATCATGAATTACGCCATTTCATTTTTCTTTCTTTTTTCTTTCTTTTTCTTTTTTCTCACTTATTAAAGTTATGCCCACACCAGCAACACAATAAAAGTTAATGGTGACAGCAGACTCAATGCCAATCCTGCTCATATAATGCTGGGAACCAACAACAAAAAAGTTGGCAAAACAAATCACACGGTAATCATGCCATGGTAATCAAAATAGGGGGAAAATCAGAAACTCACTGGGCAAAATAACTGGATTTTCATACAGTCAGCTGTGGGCAAGTATAATGCAGGCCTTTCGATGCATATCAATGAATCAGTCGAACAGTAGACAATGCTCCATGCCATGTAGATTATATTATAACCCGAGACAACTTACTCAAATCGGAGTGCACGGGACTGAAATTTCTTCTCTCGTAGCGAAGGACACATGTCAGCTGTGCATTGGTGTGAGGTCAAAGGTAAACAACGAGACCAATGGGGGGGGGGGGGGGGGGGGGGGGGG